>VYZV01029419.1:256-12148 GCA_013401275.1 Pandion haliaetus | reverse complement strand
AGCCATACTATATATAAAATGAAAACCAACAATCAAAAAAACAAACCAACCAAGCAAACAATAGCCACAAAAGCCAATCTGTGGGTGGCATGGTCCATTCTATCTGTCATGTAAACAATCCTGTATTAGTTGTATTGAAAACAGAGCTTGAAATTGTAATGTCTTGAAAACAGAAAGCTTTCCTTTCATGTAGTTATGCCAACTGGTTTATTAACAACTGCAAAATATAGCCATAGCTTGATCAGACTTTACTAGCATTGCTTATTACTCAAGGAATGCTGTATAATTGAATGAATGTTGTATTTTATAATAGCATGACTAAACTATAATTGTCAGGTTGTCCGTTCTCCCTCCCACCCTGCTTATGGTCAGGTTGCTCATGACATGCCTTGCTTTGGTAGTATTTCAAATAGTAAAACTGGATTTCATTGCAAAACTACAATGAAGTATTTCTTACAGTTAGTTGCCATGAAATGGTACATAGTCTTCAGAACAGTACATGGTGTTCAGAATAATTCTAAACTTTGGCTGCTTTTAAAGGAGATACTGATTACTGTTGTGGTTGGCCACCAATATGAGGTAAGAGAACATACACAGTTTTTAACAGTCTGAGTTCCACCGAGGCATTTCCCTGATCTTTAATTCTAATTGTTAGTTTGTCTGCATTAAGGTTCTTGCAGTAGATATATAAGTGGGAAATATCAGTCTTGCAGATATGTTACTGTAGTATAGAAATTACAGCATGATACCTGAAAATAAGATGCTTTTTCAGTATAAAAATGTAGCATGTTTCAATACATCTAGTACATTATGGCATGCGAATTTATACAGAAGGTAGAAACTGGTACTTTTGATTTGCTTCTATTAAGTCAATACTGAGGATGTAAAATAAAAGTGTAAGTAAACAAGAGATTGTTACTCAAGAGCCACAGCTGAGATTGTAAACAAGCTGTCAGTAGTGGCAGCCATAAGGAACTTCTGTACTAGGTAAGCCCAAGTGAAAAGTAGGAAGCAGTAGGCTGTAACTGGGGTCGTGTGGGTTTTCTGTGGAAATTGCACATGTGATGGATTAAATTTATTTTTCAGGGCCTGGGATAATGAAAAAACGCTTGCTTACTTGTTCAGTAATGCTTACTTACGATCTTGTTGACAACATGTTGGGGGAGGAAAATTAGATGAGCACTGATGCTGCCACCTCATTAGGTACCTAATACTGTACTGGGAGATAGAGTCATAGGAATATGTGTGCTGCTGAAGGGGTGGTGAAGGATGGGGAGTGCAAGCAAAGAAAGGAAATTAATTGGGACATTGAGAAGTAATTTCAAAAACTCTGTAAGTAAGGATTTGATTGCCATTTATGTATGTTTGAGTTCTGTCACTTCACGATATAAACACAGCATGATTATTGAGAATTAGAGTGTGTTCCTACCATGGATCAAGGTCAAAAATCGGAGTGATTTGAATTGTGCAAATTAGATAATGATTTTGAGAAATATATTATGACATGGTGTCGTGGTTTAACCCCAGCCGGCAGCTAAGCACCACACAGCTGCTTGATCACTCCTCCCCCCCAATGGTGGGATCGAGAGGAGAATCAGAAAAAAAACCCAACCAACAAAAAAAAGCCAACCTTGTGGGTTGAGATAAGAAGAATTTAATAATTAAAATGGTAATAATAATAATAATTGTAACGAAAAGGAAGATATCAAAAAGAGAGAGAAATGAAACCCAAGAAAGATGAGTGATGCACAGTACAATTGCACACAATCTGCTGACTGATGCCCAGCCAGTCCCCAAGCAGAGATCGCCCCCCCCCGGCCAACTCCCTCCAGTTTATATACTGAGCATGAGGTCCTGTGGGGTGGAATATCCCTTTGGCTGGTTCAGGTCGGCTGTCCTGGCTATGCTCCCTCCCAAATTCTTGTGCACCTCTTCTCTGGCAGATCATGAGAAACTGAAAAGTCCTTGACTTGTTGCTAAGTAGTGCTTATCCTAACTAAAACATAGTGTGTTATCAACATTATTGTCACGCTAAATTCAAAACACACTGTACCAGCTACTAGGAAGAAAATTAACTCTATCCTAGCTGAAACCAGGACAGTATCCACCCCTTATTCTATACCATTCATTCCCAGGTCCCACACTTTCCAATACACCCCAATTAATCACCACCACCTTTCCTGTGTCTTGATATATGCACACAGATATCATTCCCTTAGTCTATGGGCCGTCCCTATAAAATGTCTGTTGAGTTAATTTAGTCCATGACTTTGGGCTCCATCCAGCACAACAGTCTTTCAGGGTAGGAAAGATGGTGTGTATTGTTGGATTATCGCATGCTAAAGACAGTTCTGGTTCCATCACTGCTGCACTTGTCTGGTTCTATCATTGCTGCACTTTGCTTGGTTTCATCAAAGTTCATTGGTTAATCTGGGTGGTTTTTACTGTAATATCCTTGATATAGCATATAGCCACCATAGAAGTGATGATATACAGTGTTATATAGCAATTAATAATCATATATTTTAATAGTTTAATTCATTTGCTATCAAAAAAATGGTAATTGAAGAAAAGAGACCAGGGAAAAGGTTATAACTGTATATTCTTAACTGTATGAAGTTGTCAAGCAGTAGAACAACTTAATTTTAATGAAGCAATAAGACTCCACAGAGGGTGATGAACAGTCAAGTAAATAATGTCACTTTAATAAAGGTTCTAAAGGTTGCAGCATTGTTGTAAAGCTAGATTTTTCTCATCTCTGTATAACATACGATGGTATGTTAGCAGCAATACCATTATGTCCTGGAGTATACTAATGGTGCAGTGAAATTATAGAATAGGAACGCAGTGTTACACAAAAGTAACTATGTGGTCTAAATTTTGTAGTTCTTTCCTACAATGTGGTTCAAAAAACAAAGCAAAACCATGAAAAAGAGACACTAAACTGTAGGGGGAATAAGCAGTACATAGCTGGTCTCTACTTGGTGGTGGGAAGGTCCTCCATTCCCTGTACTGTGGTTCTGTCAGACTGCTCTATTGTCTAAGGTGAAGAAAGCTTATCAAGCCTTGAAATTTTATTCCAAAGTAGGATGGTGATGTTAAAGGAAAATTGCACGAGACACTAGAAAACAGTTACATTCATTAAGACAGTGAAATCCATGGCGCTAATTGAAGTACTTGCGAAGTGTGTGCTAGTTATGTAAGACTCTTTTGACGTGAAATTAATCCAAGCAGAAATTCAGGTTTGTGACCTGTGTGTCTTGTTCAGACCCCAAGCAAAAGAGCGGGAGAAGAAATCAAGTGAATTATATCCAATTACCCTTTAGCCACATATACTAATATACTGAATTACAGAATTTGAAGAAAAGAGTAGGGGGCATTAGTTTCAGCAAAATTAGTTTTCAGCACTTTTTAAGTATATGTGCTCCTATGATGCAGCTATGAAGAAGGAATTATGCTCTATAATTCACTGGTGTATCAAAACTGAAGTCTTAAAACATTTGTTAAGTTACTGCCATATGAAGTGAACTCTTCTCATATTGGATGTAATACTTAACTGAGGAGGCATTTATTTACTAGTACATCAAGCTATGCTTTAATTAGAGTGTTTCTCTAGCAATAAAAAGGAAAATAGAGATGTCAATAGTTTTGCCATTTATATTGATTCATAACTAAGGTTGTGATTTCTGACTGAAAGACATAAATTATGTCCCATGTTACTACTGAATCTCTACACTTTTGTCTCATAGCCACAACCAAGTAATCCAGTGAACTTCAAAAAGTGCTTGAAATTTACTTCACTTTTTTGTGTTAGGGTTTTTTCTTTTGTTTCATCAACTCTGGGTTTTGTCTCAATTTTTTTTTTTTTCTTCAGAATAGCCTGTTTCCAAAGAGTATTCTGAAATATTTATGATCATATAGCAAAAGACCGCTGAAGTCCATTTTTAAAAACCAAGCAAATATAAACTTTTAAGAAATAAAGATAGGGAACAAGTTATTAAAAAAATGTGTGTATTTGCTTGATATTTTGAAAAAATACGTATCTTTCCAGAATTGTTCTTCAATATTTCCTTCAAAAGAACTCACATTTTCAATAGTTTCTAATAAATGATAAAATATTTCACATTATGGTGCATTATATTAAGACAGTCATCATTCTAAATCAGTGGTTTAATATCTGTAGATACTTGCTCAAAGGAGTTGAGTGGCATGTGTATATTGTTTCATATAGGGTTCAATACAACTGAAATCAGTTACTTATAGCTGAAAAAAAGTAGCTCAACAGTGATGCCTATGAATAAATGCTATCTCTTCTGCAAACATACATTCTCTTATATCTTAGCTTTTACATGATAGTAGTATAAGCATGTGCTTGGGTGGCTCTAAGAGTTTTGTGGTTTTTTTTAAAAAAATAATCCAGTGATATTGAAGTTCAGTCTTTGGCTGCAATGCAATTAGCAAATTATTCTGTTCTTTTGCAGAATAAACAGCGTACAGAAACACACTTAACGTGCAAAGAAATCTGTTGTGCACATTGAAGTTAGTAGTTATAACTGAGATAATAAAGGGAGTACATACCATAACAGTATTGATCATATGCTGCCAACCTGCATAATTCTGCCTTGTGGTATTTCATACTTTAAAACCTTTAAAACACTAATGGGACTCATACGGATCCAGCAGTGTTTTGCCAAGACTCCGTTATGAGGCATCTGCTGTGAATCACCCTTGTTCTAGTAAAGATGACCATCGGTTTGTGCTCTTCAAAGTGACTTTAAAAATGTTATTATAGGCTTCCATGTACGTGGTGCAGTGACTAAAAAAAACTATATCTAGTGTGCTGAGTTGATTTTGATTTTTTTTTTTTCTTTTCTTTTAAATACTCCTTTGCCTTCTCTGAAAAGTCACTCAGGGATGACTGATACACAATCCTGTCAAGCTCTGAAAGAGAAGTTGTAATCGCATTAATGCAAAACTGATGCCTTCAGTATGTTTGTCCTGGCCTAACTGGTTGAAATTTAGGAAATCAGATTACTTTCACAAAAGAGTCTCTGTTGATTTGCAGTGCTAATAGGAGACTAAGGCAGCAAAACTTATTTTGGCTTTGCAAGAGAGCAGATAAGGTGGAAAACGCAGGAGAATCTCTTTCCTTATTCCAAAGACCTTTTTTGCATAGATGCCTTGCAGAACGGTACTCGTTATGAATTTAGAGGAGGACTGCTCTGACGCTGTTATGGCCTGAGTTTCTTTTATTATGTGCCTATTTTGATAAATAACTTATTGATGCCCTAAGAGTACTTTCTCTGGTATGTGTCTGTTCTTCTGTATTGTTCTAAATATGTACTTTAAATTCCTTTTGTCCTTAAATCCTCAAAATGATTATACTTACATCATTTGTATGTCTTTTTAATTCTTTATTACACTGGCTGATAAATAATCATATTGTCAAATCCTGCTTGTCTTAGTGTTTTTCAGCTCGTAGTAATACTCTGGATAGCTAATTAAACTATAATATATAGGCTAATTTATTATAGGTAAGGAGAACAATTGCCAGAAACTACATTATGAAATGCCTGTCTGTTAAAGTTGGCTAGCTTAAATATTGATCAAGTCAAACAGAAGAATCAATGTCAGATACTGGGATGGATTTTAAGCAGCAGAATACAACTTCATTTAGCATTATAGTTTCTCTCCCACCTCTTACATAAATTATTTAACTCATTCTAATATATTGGGCTCCAAACATATGTCTAGTAAACTTCATGAAATTCACAGAAACCTGGTGACAAATTTCAGCTTATCAAGCCAATACTTTTCTGAGAGGCCAAAGATCTATCACAGCATTCCTGATTTGTTCCACACTTGTGAGATCAACTCTTCTAACCCTTCTGGTCCTTATCTGAAGTGTTAGCAAACAGCAATTGCATTGCCACTCAGGGTTCTTGTGGTTTTCTGTGGTTTTGTTTTGTTTTTGTTTTGTTTTTTCCTTCCTAATTTGGCATTAAACCAGAAGTCGACTTTTGTATTTGACAAATGAGTCCTAGTGCTCTGAAACACGTGGCTCCAGTGAGTGTCCTTGTGTTTCATTCTCTCCAAAATAGCATTTTGCAATTTTTTTTCCTTGAATGTTTTGCAGAGGTAAATTGCAATTCAGAAATGGNCCCCCCAAGTGCCTAGCTGGGGCTTGTCAGCTCACCTGCTACCTACCACTTTTGGATTTTTATTTTATTTTTTACTCAATAATACCAGGTACAAAAAAATCTTAATGTGAAATAAAGTATGAATTTGCTGTTGCAGGTATTCCAGTGTGTTCAGGGGCTATAGTTTTAAGACTATAGGCACCAAATGGCTGGGTTGTTCTGTGTGTTCTTTAACTCTTATTCAAACAGGATCAGAGTGACCTGGTAAACCCTCAGTGCCTGGTGGAGTAAGAACGACAAGTGAAGCATCCTTTACAAGATCTCAGGCTGCTGAGGCCTGTGGCACTGAGCCACAGTCTAAGCCTGGCACTCGTCTGGCACTAGCAATCACTGAGAAATCAGCTGAAAATATCTGGCTATTTGTTCCTTTCTTGTATTTTCTGCCAGAACTTGAATGTATTAAGTTACGCATACGCTATGCTGTACTTCTGTAATAATCTATGTACTATGCTGGTTTTGGTATTTTGTATATAGTACAAAAAATATAACCTTTTTTTTGAAATTAAGTCTATTTGACCATATAATTACGTGTCCACAGTTTTTACATGGCCAGCTTTCTAGCCTAGCACTAAATTAGCCAGTAAGTAATTTATGGCAAGTTTTTGTTTATTTGTTTTTCTCCAGTAAATACTGCTGTAACCTACATGCGGTACCATCTTCAGTATGTTGTCATGTATCTGAAAGGGGAGCATATTTGCTTGGTTTCCTTTCAGAGATTCTAGGTAAAAGGCCACAGTAAACTCTCCAGCGTCCTCTTCACGTTTAGATATAAAGACATTGGAGTTTCTTTGTTTGCATGCGTGAGAATGAAAAAGGCAAAAGATTGTTTTATACAAATATAAATTTTAAAAAGTTTCATAGTATGCAATTCTGGAGTCTAGTCTAATCCCTTCTATCATTGTGTGGAGGGATGAGAATTGGAAAAGCAGAGAACACTGGAAAGGCATTTCTTCATCCTGTTCCCACCACACCTCCCCTCCCAGCCCAACCCTACCAAGGAAAACAGTACAACCCTGTTACCATGGAATAATCAACATGATAGAGGACTGTTGGATCTCCAATACCATTTTTTTTAAATCCAATTGGTTGCAGCTGTACTGAGAGGGAGCAAATGTTTTGCTGCCAAATAATAGACTATATTTGGAAGCATAAGACTAATGAAAAAAATACAGTTCAGAAACTTAGTGATTGCAAAGCTTCAGGCATAAGAAAGGAAACTGTTAGCTTTCTTTGCAAAGCATACCGGGCTCTAAAAATTTAGGGTTTAGTTTTTTAGATGCAGTGTTAATATTATTATATATAATACTGTTTCCTGAGGATTCAGTTTTTCACCATGGCAGGGATCCCAAGCTTCATGCTTTCTGTTGGCTATAATTTATTTATTTACTAGCAGCAGCCATCTGTTTGGAAAATCATTAACTCAAACTTGGGCGGAGGGGGCCAGCAAGGCAGGAGCAGTGACTAGAAGACAGACTTGTCCTGTGGAGGGACAGCAGGCAGGGTGTTCCTGATTCTCTTTGTATGTTCAGTACTGGTGGACAGCCGCCTTCTTTGTGGACATACGAAAGTGACATTTTACAGAGGTACTACCATACAACAAACCGTGCTGAAGCATGAGAGTCTGAATCGCATTAGGATTTTGGTGTCTCAAAGAGTGTGCTGTTCAATAAGGGCCTTTCTCCCTGCCACAGCTTGCAGAATTTTTAGCTGAGTTACTTGGTTGAACTTGTAGGTTTTGGCAAAGTGAAAGCGTGAACTTGCTGGAGTTCACTATTACTGGGTAGAGTTATCAGTATTTGGTTTTCGTGGAAGTGGAAAAAGGTTTGACATCAGTCAGAAGTGACATGGTCTGTAAGTTGGCAAATTGCTGCTCACCAGCTGAGGTTACCTGCTCTCCACTGCAGGGTGATTTCAGCCAGCACTCTCCCTTTTGCATGTAGAACCCACCCGGCACTGGTATAAGGCTTAGCTGAGGACCAGCAACTCTTTTAACTGTGGTGACTTTATCATAGGTGACCCAATCATTAGGTCACCTTAATGGTTTTATTCAGATATGTAGAATCTGTAGTTTCATTATTTGAAATTATTAGTTATAAGAATGAAAAAAAGAAAAATACTTATTCTATTAAGCTCCTTACAAGCAGATGTAAAAGTTAAGTGTGTACCGTTAAATCTTGTTAAAGCAAACAAACAGATTATCCATTTTTCAGTTATCTGTTCACTGTCATGGTAGAAACATTGACTTGTATCTTTTAGAGATCTATAATTGCAGACCTGTAGCTTAATCTGCCATAGGTGAATGGAAGCACTTTTTCAGTGCTTCTGTAAGAAACTAGTAAGCTAAATCAATAATGCCACATGACATAAAGGAGAAAAGAAATATCTTTACAACATCAAGCAAGGGTTTAGCAATCTGATCCGCATTCATGGTATTGAGCGGCTCATCAAATATCTGGGCAACAAGGAGTAATTGATTTTACAGTATCAGACCACCTGACATGAATGTACATGTGTAATATAGTTGAGTGGCATTCCTGCAAACTCTTCTGTATCGAGTTGCTGGTAGCTGGTAAGATTTTACTAAAACAGGCTGTGGTTTATGATCTTTTTTTTTTTTACAGTTTGTTGGTGATGAATGATGTAGGAATTTAAACCCTCACCTTTAGAAATAACCATCTGTTACAAAATAGATTGCTGACGTCTCCTTTAGCAGTCTAATGCAGTATGACACAAATTACTGTTATCTACGCTAGGGAGAGCTAACCAATGGGCTCTGTGTTACTTACTACACCAATAGAATCCCTAAAAAGCTTTATGTTTTGTCTTCTATTGGGAGTACGTGGATCAGGCATTGTTAGAGTGGTGTGCACAGTAGTGAAAAACAATGAGACATTGGCTTCAGAGATCTGGAATGCCTGGTAGTTGAAGGTCAAAGTTGCAGCCTTCTGTTGGTTATAAACAAAGATGTGATTAGCACCTTGCTAGTTCAGCATATGTGGTCAAGCTGAAGCCTGTTTGGCAGCATGCTTTCAGGTGGGTTAATAAAGAAAACACACACTTTCCTCCTAGTAATGAAGCATGTTTTATACCAGATCTTGTTGGATATCACAAAACATTTGTTTATATCATTTAAAAAAAATTACATTCATAGAAAAATGTACTTCTTTCACTCTTTTAAAAGCTAATGTATACCTGGATTTTTAAGCTTATATTACTGCTAGTATGTATAGAATTATTGTACAATTGTATAACTAGAACTGTTAAAAAAGCATAATGCTAAACAGAATTCAAAGTCTTCCCTACCACCACCACTTGGATGCCTATCTTGAGTATGGACATTGTGCTAGATTTTTCACTTCGGACAGAGAACTTCCTAAAAGGAAATTCAGATGCTGAAAGCTTGCAAGTTGCAAATACTTGATTTGTTTCAACTATAAAATAGTATACTTTGGACTTAATTAAGATCTAATTAGTGATCTATTGATTGTTCACATGAATTTGAATTTGTTTAATGATATTCTAATTTTCCAAATATATCCTTGGCCCTGCTACTACACAGCCTTCAGGCAAACACGGTCATAAAAATGCAGGTTTGTTTAGATCGGATATTAGGAAAAATTTCTTGACTGAAAGGGTTGTCAGGCATTGGAACAGGCTGCCCAGGGAAGTGGTTGAGTCATCATCCCTGGAGGTATTCAAAAAGCACGTAGACAGGGCACTTCAGGACATGGTTTAGTGGGCACGGCTGATGGTTGGACTCGATGATCTTAAAGGTCTTTTCCAACCTGAATGATTCTGTGATTCTATGATTTAGCAGATATAATAAAAGTACGATAAAAGTGCAGGTGTGCATAGCAGGTTTATCAAGGGATGCTTCTATAGGCTAAAACAAACTATGTCATTATATGAGTTAAGAGGTAATCAGTAGTTCTGTGGCTTTCTGATTGCCCTTCCTCCATCATTTTCTCTCCAGCTCCAGAGTGGCTGTGCCATTTTATCAGAGTATGCTATGACTCACTTCCCCGTTTTATTTTCTCTTGCAGATGGCATCATTTCATCTCCTGCTCTGAAAGTGACAAGTGACACTGTGGCACTGACTTTGTTGTATTCGGCTGTACTTGCTGTGATGAATATATAATCTGTGTTGCAACTTTCTTTGTCTCTGCCTTACACAGCAGTGGGTGAAGTAAGAAAACACAGGGAAGCTAATATAAGGCTTCAGATCCTACTGCTGTGACTTTGAGCATGAAGGCAGTATCAGTAATATCATTATTGGTCCCCGTGTAGTAGCGCTGATAATGGGTTTTTTTTCTAGTGTGCCAGGGAACATGGAGGCGTACAGCTGACTCACTGGCTGACGTTGTCATTTTGGCACACAGTTTGTAAAATGCTGCCAGTTCTGTCTTACTGTGTTGGATCTATTTGCGCAGAGCTTTTAAATTCCTTTCCAGAGCTGGCAGTTTTTGTGGAACTGTAACCTGTGCATCCCACAACACTTGACTTTTTATAACTGTGAGACGTGAAAGTATTTGGTGTGTTGCCAAAGAGAAAAATATTCCAGAATCTAGTGTGAAAGGTTTATTCTTTTTATCTTTATGCTGTGTTATGATAGGCAGGCACTGAATTTTGAGGGGGGAAAAATGTGTTGTGAAAGACCTTCCCACCACCACCACCACGCATGCTATATTTTATATTTCATCAAGATTTGCTGTAGCTAGCTGATTTAGAAATGGTTTGATGGGTGATGAAACACATCTACATCTGTGCTTGGTAACTAGGGAAATCCATTACAATGTCTCCATGTGACTGGATCTGATCTTGACTGGGGAGTACCTGTACTGCATAGTAGAAGGGATGATAGATGGAATTGGACCTCAAAATAAAACACATACAGAGGTATCACTTGCATTAATATCTGGCCACCATTTCTTGATAATATATGTGCAGGCTTTATTGGCCAGTAGCCTGGTCTTCAGCTCTGGAGCAATTTTGCTGTACTGTGCTGCTCTTTCTACACTGTCACTGGCATGCAAGTCCTGAGAGCAACATACCTTGAAGTCAGTAAGAGAAATGTTGAAAATATTCACAGACAAAACAGTATTGGCATCACAAATTTTTTTTTTTTTTTAATACTTCCCCTTCTTGTAAAGACCTTAAAAAGTCAATTTTCCATCCCGAACACACTTATTTTTCTGAGCTTGCTTTCAGTTGAAAATGACATTCTGTAGGAGTTCCACTTCCATTTGTGTGTTTGTTCTCCGCGGTGACTTTATTGAGCACATAGAGAATGACGATTTTTTTTTTTTTTTTTCCCTGCAATTTTTCAAGAGAATCTTCTCAAGCTTGGGTTGATTTGGAGAGGGAAGAGGGGTCAATGTAACAGCAAAACCCCTTCTAAGTAAATAAGCATATGTTTTTGCCTGCAGTAACATTTGTCTACTAATTTCCTCTACATAAGGAACTAATAAAGACCTGGAGTATGTTTTCTGTACCTAATGATTTTCATAGGTATTTTTCAAATTTTTAATGCTCCATAGTGGTGATTAATTTGTTAAGCAAGTCTCATAGCTCAAATTGAGAGACTATACCCCCAGTAGAAGATAGGGAAATGAGGCACCCTTAATGTTTTGGGGTAAGTGAAAATTCACCTTAAAGGTCAAGGTCATGCATTCCATATACCAGACATAACATA
>VYZV01029417.1:7514-17905 GCA_013401275.1 Pandion haliaetus | reverse complement strand
AAAGGCAGTGACTGGACTTGATCAGCATTAAAATATATCATAAACAGAATGGGATATATAACAGAATGGGGACTGAAAACTCTATTGCTATCAATCAGTTGCTGAAAGCAGTATTCAAAGCATTGGCCACAGCCTCCTTGTGCCAGACAGAAAGCACAACTAGTAAGAGAAGATGAGAATAGCACACTAGGATAGACACCTTGTGAGTCTCCACAAATGGAGAACTGTTGCATGTACGTAAATAAGTTTGAGGTTTTTTCTTTTTTCCTTTCTGTCTTTTCATTTACAGTAAATCTAGAGATGCTATTGTGTTGGATAGTTAAAAAGCTGTCATGCTGTATTGCCTCATATATTCATGGGCTATTTACCATAGCACAGGACAGTGCATCACTGTGTTCAACATGAACATGCAGGAAAACTCTTCTGCAGATTCAGCACACTTGGCAAATTTGACATCTCTATCATGTACAAGACAGATTTCCAGTTGTACTTACAGCCTTCTCTATTGTCACTATCCAGCCACATGGAAACTGAGAACATTGCTAGGATAATACAAAAATTGCAAGGTCTAACTCTTACTATAGTACAGACTTAATAATAATCAAATTTCTTTAAAGCTTATTCTTCCATTGTCTGTCTTTTTAACTTCTGAAATAATCTCATATGATCACAAAAGATGTAAAAGTAAAGTAAAAAAAAATAAAAGAAAAAAAATGTGTAAAGATACAAAGTGTTTTAGAGAACAGTATTGTATAACCACTCACAGGCACTCTTGGGTAATGAAATAATGAGTCTAACGGGTCACTGATATCAGACAGCAAGCATGGCATTTTACTGAAAGATGATACAAAAGAATAGGATTTATACGATATGGCAAATTTAATAAGTACATGATAAAAATATGTAAAAACACACTTTCAGACTTTTTTTTTATCATCAAAATTGTTGCTGATTCATCACTTGCTGGAAGACAACTGAACTGATTTCAGTAGGTCTTTATGGGAACCTACTTGTGTTTTCTTAGGCTACTTATAGGAAGGACATGAGTTCTGCAATTGTACTTTAGCATCTGAATAAGCCTAGTGGATTTGAACTCTACTTTTTTTTTGTATAACCCAAGAAGCACTCAATGACTGAAGCTCTTTTCTTGATTATACCAATCATTCAATCTCTTAAGGAAACCAAGAATATAATGTTATGATACAAAGATAGTGTGTTTTAAGGAAAAAAAATGTATTCATTTATGCAAATAAGGCCTGGTTTTATCTGATTGGGAAAGATATAATGGTCATCAAAAACCTCACAACCACTTCCTGATTTCATAGTAAAAAACACTGAATCAAAAACATGTCAAAGGTAACAAGAGAATGCATAACATGAGTTAACTTGTAAATACAAGTTACCTACCTTTGAGAAATATCAAATCTCCACCTGTTTTGCTTCAAGCACTACAAATGGTTGCTTATAAGTAAGCAATAGCTGAGAGTATCAGAATGTGTCTCCTAAAAGAAAAATGGGCAAAAAACTGCATTTATATCTATGCTGTGTTCACATCTCTACGTATCTCTCTATTGAGCATTTATGCCATCATAGGTTTAATGCCACAATCATAGCCCAGCATTAATAATTCAATATAATGTTATATACAAATTCCTGGTACAAATGAGCCCTGATTAAAGCCATTCACCTTTAGATTCCCACCCGTCACTTGGGATTTCTCTTCTGTTAGTAACATTTTCTTCAGGTACAATGCTGCATTGTAGTAGCAGATCTATAATCATCTCCCTTCACAGTAAGCAGTGGGAGCACCCCATGATTTTACACATTTTAATAATCATTTAGTCATATACACTAATACTGAATGTATGTGCCCACATACCATTTCGTTGTAAAAATTTAAAACAACGAATAGTAACTTGGATAAAATTGCACCTTTAAGAAAAAGGGAAAAAAATGTTCTGAAGGAAGGGCAAACAGTTTCTTTTGAGAGCATAAAGCTGTCACGACAGGTGACTCATGTTGGGCTGCATTAGTCATGTCATGGCACATTATATAACCAGAGGCAATTGACACAACATAAACTGACACATCACAACGTAGCTTGTCAGCAGTGATATGTATAAAGCTAGGCTTTTTTAAAGAAAACACAGGGAAGAAAGTATTGTGGGTTTTATAAACACCACTTAGGAGGAAAAAAAAAAAATGGTGTGAAACATTCTGCTGCAAGTTTTATTTTTGCAAGGACACATTCTGGTACCCCTGGGGATTTTTTGGGAAGTTTTAATTGAGTAGACTCATTGATCTCAAGGGACTGAATTCAGCTGAACCCCCAAGTAGCTTAATTCTTTTCCTCAACAGTAAATTTAGTCATGCATATTTAGCAATTTTATAGTTTTCCCTTTAGATACTACATTCCTACCTGCTCTCTGAAATGACCTTGTGACATTGGTTTAGGTTACATTACAATTACATATAATCTACAGCTCACCACTTTGGAGAGCACTCACCAGGTAACCCATCTTGTGTTAACCCACGCTATTGTAGACCTTACATCTGAAATTCCCCCAGCAGGTGTAAATGCAGTCAGGATTTCGTACCCCAGCCCCCCTCAGGCAACCATTTTGAATTTGCAAATGAACACTTTTACCACTTGGCTTTCCTGCACACCTTGGAAGGAGGAGAGCTGTTACACTCGCGCCTGTGCGGGAAGGGCACGGTCAACCCATTCACGAACATTACGAAGAAGCGCATCGCACATCAGAAGTGGAGGCTAACGACGGGGGATGCATTTTCAGCGCTTCTGGCCACACACGCCCCTCGGCGAGGCAACCACAGAGCCAGAACCTGCGGGAACGCCGACGCCGCCTCAGCCAGAGGCGCGACCGGCAGCGAGGAGGCGGCCACCACGCGCCCAAGGCGGGAAGGCGCACACCCGCCTAACACCGCCCCTCCGGCCGCCTGCCGCCATGGCCGGCCTCCTCCCGTGGCCACTGGCGAGCTCGCAGGCAGCATTGCGAAGTTGGGAACCTGCCGGGCGGGTGTCTCCTGGCGGCTGGAGGGAATCGCTACTCGCGCTGGAAGAAAATGCCAGGGAACCGATTCCAAACGGATAGTGCCTGCAGGAAAGACACCTTACCACAGACCTTGCTGGGGCCGTTCCCCTATTTGTGCTCAGCCAGGTGTTGTTCCTGCCAAATCACAACCACTGAGGTGCGGTTGACAGACAATGCGAGAGGTGGAGGCTCTCATCTGCCCCCCATGGCAGTGGTGGAAGTATCGCCAGAGCCAAAATCCAGCTGGGGCTTGATGAGCTATAGACTGGCTATTTCCCAGGTGAATCAAATACCACAACCTAACCAGGCCAACAGCAGTTGCACTAAGCTCACTTATGATGGAAATATCCCCTACAGCTCAGGAGCAGCTGGTCCCCCTCTTCTGTGAGCTGCAATATCAAAATTTTCATATGGGGCTCCAAATGGACATTGAAGCAAGAGTCTACAGGTCTGCGCAAGCAACTCTGATGGGCTCTGAAGAGAATGAGCACGTTTCAGCTGTATCAGGGCATGACAGGGGCTCTCCTCAGAGCCTCTCTTACAGCTCAGCAGGCTAATATGGGTACTTAATAAAAAATGTACTTTGGCAGCTCCCAAATTCCTGCTCTTAGGATGATGAACTTCAAATAGTTTATTATTACTACTATTTCTGGCATCATCACTAAGTTTCACGAACACAAATGCACATCATTAGAAGGCAGACTGTGGGAGGCCAGTTTGCATCATATGTTCACACTCATGAACATTTTCATTAAAAATCTGGCTTCTTACACAGCCTGTTCAGAGGATTATAGTTAAATGCTGCAATACAATTAAATAGGAAATAGTGTTTAAATGCAGTCGTTCATATTGCAAACCAGAGCACCCATACACCTCTAGAGACTGAACACAAGTCCAGTTACATTTTCCAAACCTGGAAAACTACAAGCCTATGCATCAACACATCAGGCCACTTTTGAAGGTACACCTGACATAATAAGTGAGGGGCCGGGCGTGGGAAAGTTGTTTGCTTGATCCTAACGTACACACAGCTCCAACGTTCGGTCACGTGGCACTGCAGAAATGTCAGGGATCAGCGATGGGACAGTGCAGGGAAGCAGTACATGATACGTGATGCTGAACCTCAGTGTATTCTTCCAATTTCCTATACAGCAATCCACTTACCTCTCTGTGAATACAAATGCTTAACCAAAATCCCAGTCCAGGTGAAGTTTGGAGAGACTCTGAAATCAGCCTGAGAGTTTGCAGAGGACACTGCTGTTTCCAGTGAGAAGTTACAGCACAACCATTTCAGAATAAAGAGATACAACTACAATCTGCCTTTCCAGGTAGAGGTCTATTTACTAGAACATGCATGAGATCTGGGCAACCAATATCATAATTAACCAATGATTCCCCTATGGGCCAGTACATCTCTCAGTCAAGACATTCTCTCAGACATCCTCAGGCCTTCATACATCACTCACCAGTTGACAAAAGCAGCCCTTACACTACTTACATATGAGTAAATTTTCAGGGAACTTTTCAACCTCAGCTATTTAATGACCAAAACAGTTCTGCCACTGGGACCAAGCTTTGTACCTATAGTCTTTATACCTCTCTAGGCTTAACAGAAGTACTGTATTCATCCCACAATTCACATTAGAAATTTAATTTACAAGTGGACATGCCAGACCCATAACTGGCATGGGATATCCTTCCCAGCAGAGGCAAGCATTTGGACGGGAGGAAAGATTTAAACCATGGGACACTGCTTAGAACACATGATGTTGCTTTTAACATGGTAAGCAGTAGCAGTCACTGAGGTAAATAAGATTGACCTTCTCATTTGAAGTGCTTGCCACAGATCCACCTGTGGCTGGATTTGCATGCCCCAGCTCCTCCTCCTTGCTTGGAACTTTATAAATCTGGTAGCACTTTTTAAACAGAAATAACAAATTCTTAATGTTAAAAGATACTGTGACATGTGTTTGCAAATAACATGACATCTCTTCCATGTTGTTTCCACTTAAGACTATACACAATAGTAATTCTTAGAATTACAATTTGTTACAGAAAAATAACTGTAGAGCTTTATTTACTAATCATTAGTTTTCTTGTTTCCTTTTATGAAACCTTTTTTCCAAATGAAGGAACCAACATGCTTTGTGTTGAAAATTCTCCAACACCCAAAACATTGTGAGTGCTGTTCACCTTTGTCAAGCAGAAATGAACCGCATGGTTAGAAACATCCTTTCTGTAAATCGTTACCTTAGAGCCTATCCATTTCAAAGCCCATGTTCTTCAGACGTAAGATGCATGCACCCATTGTGTGTTTTCCTCGTCCCTCCATCATGTAAACACATGGACACAGTTAATCCTTATGTTGGATCATCTGTAAAATACCACACTTCATTTCCAGTCATGCTTTTAAATATGCACACTAATTTGAGCAAAAATAACCTGAAACAAAACTATGTTCACCCTCACATAAGGCTTCATCGTTCTTTATAACAATGAGAGAAGCCCCTGAGAGAACTAGCTTTCCTTTTGTTTATTTTTTATTTTTGGTATTTGAACTTGTAATAGAGAAGAGGAAAAAAAGCTGTGGCAATGTGATCAGCCCAACCTCAGGGCAATGTCTTTTTACTCATCGGCCTATATTTAGAACTGTCACTTGTTAAAAACACTGTCACCTAAAATGAATTTACAGAAGAGGCTTTGCATTATACACACAGCCCAAAGCACTTATACTGTAATATTACAGCAACCAAAATAAAAGGAAAGTATGATTGTACAGTCTAATATTGGCTAACTTGTACCAGTTTCATACAAATTTTAGCATTTAGCATTAACATGCTCTGTTGCTAAGGAGCAACTCTTCCATTTCATTCTTAAACAATGTGTCTGTTCTTGCTTAAAGTAGTGTCTATACCAAAACACCATGCTCCTTTGCAGTCAGAAGGATACTAATTTGAAGATATCAACAAATCAAGGATTTCTACAATAAAAACAGTGCTCAGATATAGAAACACTGGGCTTATTCTTTAAGTTTTGGGGGTTCTTTCCTACAGCAGGACCTAAGAATGTTAAAAACAAAATTTAAAAAAGAGGCATTTTTCACCTTCGTACATCACACATAAACACATATAGCAGACTTTATTTGCAAGTGCAGCCCTCTCTCTCCTGTCCCAGAATTATCTCTTTTCCTGCTTGAAACCTGTGGATGCCTTTCTGCACATCCAAAATTCACTCAGGTACTAGGCAATGAAACTGTATTAGCCACAGGTAACCCTACAGTGGGTCCATTGCTAGCTAGAGTGAAAGGCAAAGGTGATACATCTGCAGTAACAGGGAGAATGAAGCAAAAAATGTGCCTCCAAATTATACAAGATCTACTGTATGTTTGAGCAGCTTTATGGAAACCCCATTCCCAGAATGACCATAAATGAGATTCTCCCCAACCAAACTAACCACAAGTTTCTACATTACATATATCTTCCTTAATGTTATCCTATTAGATTCTTGGTGTTTATTGCAGATGATGCATTGGAGGATATTTTCAGAGAACCAGGAAATAATTCAAAAATTTCACAGAATGGAAAAAACTCTTCAGAAAATGAGTAAAATTATTCTAGTCTCCTAAGGATAAATTCTCTGCACGCAAATCTAGTTACCTTGAATTAACATTTTGGATGGCAACTTTTAAAATCCACGAGGACACATACCATCTAATAGCTGCAATAGTACTGATCTACTATCCCACAGTAATGACTGAAGTTTAAGATGCCTCTCAAGATGAAAAATGCACTCCCAATGAAATTTTACTGATATCAAAGTGAATTTGATCGCATACTTCTGTCTAGCATCTGCTCTATAAATAAGTGGATCAGATGTATCCTTTAATCATAAAAGAAAATAAAAATTGAAATGATTTTTTGTCCAAATGCACAATGTTGTCCACATATCTCAACATCCTGAGTGCTTGGTCTGCATGCCAGAAATGAATGGTGCCCATTTCAATTGCTGAAGGCCTTTGACAGGCCATAAAACAAAAATAGAAAAGTCTGTAATGTATTTTATTAGGAACAAAAGATATTTTGCATGGATAAAAACAACCCTTGAAACACAAGCTCATGGAAACAGGGGAAATTAAACTATGATTTTTGGAGCTGTAAACTCACAGTGTGGTTTCCATTTCTTTCTCAAGGCAGGGGCAGCCATCTCACTAGTATAGAGGGTCTATGGATTTTCTTTGGGATGAAAGAGACTAGACATGTACTGTTGTTTCAGTTGAGAAGGACAGAATAATTCAATGTAGCCATGTTTACTGTTTGCCAGTCGTATGTGGTATGAGGCTTGAGAATCTAACCCTAGAAGGACAGAATAATTCAATGTAGCCATGTTTACTGTTTGCCAGTCGTATGTGGTATGAGGCTTGAGAATCTAACCCTACCTGAAAAGAAAGCTTAGGAACTACTGAGCTCATTGATGATTTGAAAGCACTGCATTTGTCCTGACCTTTGTGCCAACAACCTTATGTCCTTATTTTCTGGAGACACTGTTTATGCAATATTTCACTTCCAGAATGAAATAATTCACTTAAGATACTGTTCTTGAAGAAAAGATTACACAGTGTAGCCCAGTTCTATATGTTCTTGAAACCTCATGGAATAAACTCAAGAGCTTCACTAGGCCTTAATCCTATTCCAGATAAAAAAATTATTAGAGGCCAGTATATGAAATCATAGCATTTAGTCATGCTGTAAAACTTTTTTCTTACAGTAACTGGATAAATTTACTTCAATACATACATTACCTCCTATACAAGAAGTAGGGCATACAACTGAAATAGCAATGTTTGAAGTATATTAAACTAGAAATTGAAGGATCCTCAGTTTAAGCCCATGGCTTTGCAGTTGTGACTCAGATCATGGTAGAATTATCCTGGGGATAAGACCTAGTCATTTATGCAAAAGACAATAAATGCTTAATAGCAAAAGTTCAATGTGCTACAGAAATATCCAAATTAACTCAGCATGAACCAAATTGACTACCAAAATCTGGGCAGTTGGAGAGGAAGTATCCCTTCAGTTTGTATGACCCTAGTAACATAGCTATGCCACTTCCAGTACCCAGCTGAGCTCTTTGAGATCTAGCTTAGATAATTCAGCATATTGACTTCATCAAATAAATTAAATGACATAAATTAAACCATAACACTGTCCCAAAATAACTCCCTTATGTCAGCCACATGAAGTATATTCCAGATTTTCTCCGTGTCCTACAATAATTCAGACTGCAGAATGATGGCCTTTCAGTATGAGTACATCACAGAGAAAAACATAGGCAGAGACTCTTGTCACCACCAATGTTATCCTTTCATGTAACCCAAATAGGACTACTTATCTTGAAAATGTTTAATGAAAGAGCACAATATATGACATACAGATGAAACAGGCTAGGATCAATAAGAGATTAATTAGTGTTTTATTAAAAAAATCTGTAACCCCAGTGTTTAGTACATCTATGCCACTCACACATCCCCTTCTGTCCTTGAAAGGGACTAGGATGCATAGGAGCCAGCTCACTTCTATGCCCAGTATTTTCCATAGTATACATCAGCCTTGTGTCATGCATTGAGCCATGCTGCAAAAACCTTGAATAATAAATCTCTTGGGGATATTGTGACCTTGTATGGACCGCCACAATGAGGACTCTCCCTTCTGTTTTAATGAAGCCCCTTTATACATCTTCACCATGCAGTAAATTAGAAGCCTGGATTAGAACTGTCCCATGATTTTAGGGGGGAGTTACAAAGTCTTCAAGTTGTTCCAGGAAACATTTTTCCTAGTGCAAAATAAAACAAGATATGAGGCTCTCCAAACTGTCAGGGTTTTTTTCTAGACTTTTATATCTGGGTCATACAGTCATGTAACATCCTTGGGTGTGATCACAGCTATCGATTCCAGCGCTGAAAGTGGCAGACTAAATGGTATATAATAACAACAACACATGAAACAGCAAGAAGGGTAGACCAGGTCAGTCTTTAATTGGTTAAGCATGTGCTTCCTGAGAGTAACAGCAAGAACACTGCCCTAAAAAATGAAGACTCGGTTTGTGACAAAGAAGTTTACATCTAAAAAAGTTATCTCCTGTCTGAAAAGGAAATAAGTTATTAATAAATATTTGTCTCTTGTGTGCACAACCACACTCAAGAAAGTTAGTCTCAAACAGATTATTTAAACAGTATTAAATGCCTGTGCATATTCTTTCACTAAGACTTAAAGAAAAGATTTCAAAACTGATTCAACTGATTTCAAAAAAGCCAAACCAATACTGTAGAAGGCTGCATGGCTCCTCAGCTCTTTTCAAAATCAGAATACTGCTGGAGTAGAAATTTCTGGATTTGATTTTTTAGTTTTGCTTTTCAGAAAGGAAAAAAAAAATCTTAACTGTTCTGTCATAAAAGAGGTGTTTGACCTGTGTTGTTCATGGTGGAAACTGTCCTGTTTCCAGTTCTCATGTGTTTTGTCCTGGTCTTTCTCCCAGAGGTCTGTAGATGCTATGGTGCTTCACAAATTGATGTTTGTCTTTGATGCAACTGAGATTTGATGTATTGATTGCTCTGAAAATGAGGACCAGAGTTCTAAAATGGTGGTTTGGGCTAAATAAGATCAAATCACTTGGGGGAAGGACTTTATAGGCTCAGTGGCCCATATCACAAAGGCAATTCTGTTCTAGGAATATTTGGCAGCTGGTATTCAACTTCCATGTATTGGATGATAGCAATGGGGGCTGAAAGTAATGAATTTATAGATTACAGTGATCTCTGATTTGGACTAAAGTGTCAAAGTTTACTAGTCAGCAGGAAAGATTTAGGCTTACCATTTATACAACCACTTTAACTTTAGCTGTAATATACCATACAGGTGTCATCAACCCTCAAACAAATTAACTATTTTGCTATTTACAAAGTCTTTTAGTTATGCATAATACAGTTAATAATTACAGTGGGACTTTAAAACGTAAGATCAGCAAATATTGTTCATTAAATTCCTGTAATTAAACTAGCCTTCTGTCCTGGTTTCAGCTGGGATAGAGTTAATTGTCTTCCTAGTAGCTGGTATAGTGCTGTGTTTTTGAGCTAGGTATGAGAAGAATGTTGATAACGCACTGATGTTTGCAGTTGTTGCTCAGTAATGGTTAGTCTAAAGTCAAGGTTTGTCGGCCTCTGATGCCCAACCAGCAAGAAAGCTGCAGGGGCACAAGAAGCTGGGAGGGAACACAGTCAGGGCAGCTGACCCAAAGTGGCCAACGGAGTATTCCATGCCATATGACGTTTTAGGAACTGGGGGG
>VYZV01029416.1:0-26615 GCA_013401275.1 Pandion haliaetus | reverse complement strand
TTTTTTTTTTTTTAACCAATTGCATAAGAAGTCCGGTTTGATCCTTGCAGCGCCGATCCTCCTCCTGAAAGCCCGGCAATGCTGTAAACGGGCAGACGATGGCACTCCAGCATCGCCTTTCCTCTTCCTGCTGCCACGGACACATCTGCAGGATCAGCTCATTCCCGGAGATCTGACTTCCTAACTCCCAGTTTCACTTTACTAACGGCCGTTTTGCACCCGTTCTCTCTTGAAACAACATTGTTCATGGACCTAAATAGCTCCTCTCCATCTCTGGCATTGGGTGCCTGAATCACGTACAGATAGAGTCGTATTCCCTTCATCGCACCAGGTTGTACAAGGCAAAATGCTCAGCCTCCCCTTGGAAGACTGACTTTCCTCCCCCTTGATTGCTGCATCTTTCCCAGTGCAGTTCATCTGTCTTCAGCAGGGACTGTTGTGTACCACAGGGATGACATTTTACCGTCACTTTGTACAACAGTTAGTAGCTCTCCTGACACTGCTTAAGACCACATTTTCTTTTTACACAGCTACATCACATTGGCAGCATATAATCATCTCATAATCACCTCATATGCACAGGCCTTTCTCTGCTTCACTCAATTCTAGCAGATGAGTTCCCAGCTTACAGAAAAAGGTTTTGTCATCAGTTCCTTATTCCAAGACCCTGAATATTATAGTACCAAATTTCATCTTATTTATATTAATAGTCCAGTCCTCAAGTTCACTCAGTTCTTCTCAGACTGCATCCCCAATTCTTTTCTCTATGGGTGATGCCTCCTACATTTGTGTCATCAACAGATGCCATTAATAATGCCCTTAATATTATTTTCAGATCACTAATGGAAACATTAATCATTACCACCTCTGAGGATCTCCATTGTCAACTGTTCTCTGACATGGTATTTCCCACCTTAACATCAGCCATTGCCACATCCCCTTAGCCAACTCCTTATCCACCATACAGTTCCCTATTTTTAAAGTCTCTTGTGGCTCACTCCCAAATGAAATGAAGCCCAAACAGAGGTGGCCTGTCACCCCACTTTTGACTTAGGGCAATGTCAGATGAGTTAGACAGGATTCAGCAAATCCAGTCTCCGCTTTAGTGTCTTTCATTATCCATCTCTTTGAAATTCCAGAAGGAGCATTTACATGACAGCCCTGGGCTGGGATTGCCCAGGAAAAAATTGCCCCAAGAGTGAAGTTGCCCCCATGCTGTTCCTGGCTAGGCGGTGGAAAAGGATTAACTCTACTAGTGCCCGGAATAGAGGAGAGTGCACTTGCACTCAGGTATCCAAGGCTGGCCCTCAACCACACCATTAGACTTTTCTGATTTATTTGCCGCTCCTTAAGAGGGTAGCTGGAAAACTAGCAGCATCCCTCCTCTGCTATGGTCGACATGCATGTTCTCAGCTGCCGCAGGACTGCATGCCTCACACCTCTTTGCGCTGGGAGCAGGGGCCTTGGCTGTGGGGAGGTAATACCTGCTGGATGCCCTACGGAGTGACAGGCCTGATACCAGTTTAAAAGTGGCCAGTGCCACTCTAGGAAACCATTTTGCTTTCTATGCAATTTCTCCTGTTAGCACAGTCGCCCTCCAAGCAGCACAGGTCAGAGCTCTGAAGGGCTTCGCTGGGGAAGTGATGGTGGAGCAGTCAGCCCTTCCCTCTCAGCTCCATCCCACTCTTCAGAGAGCTGGGGTATGCAGCAACCAGTAACTAATGTGCTGGGCTCTGTGTTGCCCTCATTGGCAGCGAAATCTCTCTGCTCCTGTACAACAGCCAGCTCATAGTTGGAGCTTCAGGAGCGATTACAGTATTTTGCACTAGTAACAGCATTCAAGTCCTGCTTTGATTACAAGGAAGGGGAAAGCAAGGCACGGTGACTTGCTTGAGGCCATCAAGCAAAGACAAGAATTAAAGCTAAAGCCAATGCTCCCTACAAGAAAGGTGGGAATTGCACACTTCCTTCTCCTTCACCTTCTCACTGTAATGTGAGGCCACCCAAGAGCTGCACTGTGAAGTGTGGTTGGATTGACTGCAGCTGAGTTACCCCAGCTGAGAGATGGGCCATGACGCACGCATATCTTGGTATGTTGCAGGCATACAAAGAAATGAGTTGGCTTAGATTTTAAATTGTTGCTGGTATTTTAGACCATTGTGCTTGAATCAAACTGGCAGGTTCTGTTTTGGGGTTTTCTAGACAGTAGGGAGCACACTTCCTTTATTTTTCAGCAGCTCTGCTGGACATATCCAATAAAATCCTTTGCATTTCGAAAGAGGCTGTAAAAGAAATGCTTGTGATGTGGCTGTGCCAGCTAGACAGGGAGCTCACTATGTGAAAAAAACTTTATAGCTGCACTTCTGGTGGGTACTGGCTTGCGAGGATTTGTGGCAAAGCCTACACCATGGCCCAGGGACATGAGTCTGATCCCCACACTCTAGGGCCACCATTTAATTAAATATTGCACAGCTTAAAACCTTTATAGGACGTAATTTTTAGGATATGTAGAAATTTCTAGCCTAATGTACTTATGATTCAAATATATGCAGTTAATTGATGTTTCCTGTGGCTTCCAGATGGTCTAAAAGGAACATTTTATATTGCCCTGATTACTAGCACAAGAAAGAGATTTTAGGAAGGAAATGGAGCACTTCAACCTGAGACAAGTATTTGCAATAAAGCAGACAAGGAGGTCACAGAGAAAAGGAAAGGACCGTCTGGGTGTTCTACTCTGCCATCAGGATGTCATTCTTGCCTTGGTCCCCTTCTTTAATGATTTTTAGTATGGGAAAAGACAGAGCCAGTTATAACCAATTTTATATGGTTTTACCTGATAGGAGAGGAAAACAACTGCTGCAATGACTGAGCTGCCTACATGGAAATTACGGACAACTTAGGCATTTGTTTCTCCATAAAGGAAAGAAACTTGGTGGAGGTGGCATTGATCCTACTGTTGTCTCCCATGGAGGCAGCAAGAGTCTGGTCCATGCGTCTTGAATGCAGCATGGTCAGGAGGAAATGCAGAAGCTGCTCAGGAGCATCTCTGGGACCCCAGAGTTTTGCCCTTTGGGCTGATACAGGTAGTAGTTTGGTATGGCCACTTTGGGAGAAGGGTCCTTCCACCAGACTGAGTGTCTCCAGGGTGCTGTGCTGTATTTTCAGGACATTGCAGTAGGTACTGATAGGTGGTTGTATGTGAGTTGAGAGGTATATTTCTCAGCCATCAATGCCCCTGGGCTTGCCCCTACTGTTTTTTAAGATGGGGTAGTGTTACTTTACAGTCTTTGATTTGTCCTCCCTTCCTATTGTATGTGGCAGGCAACAGATCTAGCCCTGTGTCACTTAAGCAGAAGCCATTGCAAAGACAGAAGTCCTGTGCTAAGCAAACTTTTTCTTTACTTTTTCACTTCAAAGGCTGAAATTATAAGTGACACAAGAAGCCCTCAATGGACAGGTACCACCCCACATGACCAACAGCTTGTCCCACTTAGGTCCAGCCTACAGTACTTTCCTCATCTTGTCTTCTGAGGTATTCTTTCTTCTCTCCTCCTTCCAGCCAGCCTGTGAGCTCATGGGCAGGCTCCATAACCTCAGCCAAAGTGATGAAGCACCAGTGTCTTCTTCCCCTTCTCCTGAGAGCTTGGTTGACTTCTTGTGGGCAACACACAACGTGAGAACAGATCCACTGAAGCTGATGTGTGCACCCCTCACAGGCCTTGCCTTGCATGGCTGGCTGTAGTAACCTGTTTTTCTCTGACCTCTGATAACATTGCCCAGATAAGCTTTTTGAAACAGGACCTTGGAAAGACCTACCTTTCCAGGATAATTTTATGCTTTGCTCTATTATTCTTCAAATTTGCTTCTTTCTATTTTCCTTTCCCCTCCATCACAGCAATTCCTACCCACTCTCATTTCTTCAGACATATTTTAGGGTCAGCTCTAAAGCACACATGATTCCCTGGAAAGGCTCTTGTCACCATGTTCAGAAAAGGACTGAGAACCTAACACTGAAATTAGTGCCAGTAACATCAAAATAGCATCTTGAAAATCTTTCTTGCTTGCTGCTTGTCTCTGGAGGTACCTGTTCTCCAAAGACAGCAATGTTTTTGACATTAACATTTCAAAGGTGCCTAAACCTCATTCTCGTGGTATACTCAGAGGCATCTCAGTCTTGACAAGACTGATCAAATTGCTGTCTGGGCCTTATGTTTTCTAACTGAGGTGATATGAATTACTCTCCACGGATACACCAACTTAGTGAGCAAGTAATCACAACGGGCCTGACTTTTTAAGAATGAAATGACTGACTTTAGCTCTGAGTGAATACAGCAGGTTTAGCGCAAGCTCTATCTGTCAGAGAAGGGATATAGTCAACCCAGTTTGAAATCACTGCTGAAGACACAACAAAGGGAAAAAATTAAATATTCTCAGAAAATTATTTGAAAATTCATTCACATGAATGAATGCTCTAGATGTACTCCATTGTCCTAGAAGTATTTGATTACATAGTTGAGGAACAGAAATAGCGCTACCTGACCTATCTTCCCTATTAAGCAATTCAGTTTAAAGCTTGAGCCTGGGGTGTTAGGTAGTCTCACCATACACACACTTTTAAAAGGTAAAAACATGTTTGGGAAACAGGGCCATGAAATGTAATTCAAGCAACAAACCCCAGGAAATGCCAGCTAGAGCACAGGTCCCCTAAGACAGAAAGAGGCCCAGTTCTTCCCCAGGCAAATGGCTTGCTGCGAGTATTTCACACTGCGCTGTGCACAATGAATCACACAGCTTCTATACAAATCTGCACCCTGGGTCACCCAGTGGGGATTCCTTCCCTTCAGCCATTCAAGGCAAGATGCTATAATAAACCTTACTAATAATACTTCCCAGCTCCGCGGCAACTTTGTCTGCAAGCACTTTGCAGAGAACAAGAAAACCATTCATCTAGAGAAGGGTGCAAAAAGTTTGGACAAGACAGTTTGCTCAGCTCTTGTATGTCTTTGCTTGCTATCAAGCTACCTTAAGGGGTTTAGTGGTTTTTTTGATATTACAGCCTAGTAAGAGCTTTCGGGAAAAACACAAGAATGTATTCAATAGGCAAAAAACCCTGTTTCTCCAAGACATTCCTCATCTTGGCTGGAGTATTTTTGTAGGACTTTAAACAGGCGAAAGCATACACTCGCTAAAGCTTGCAAATATGCATGTATTTCCCTGATGATGCACACAGGGGCAGGAGAAGTTAGCATCTAAAAGCGGAGGTGTTTTTGCTGTGTTAGCCTTCAGGGCTCTGATCATCTCCTGATACTTCAATTAGTTCTGTTAGTAGGGACAGAGTGGAATTGGGGTTAGAAGGTGTACCAGGTCGGAGCAAAGGTTTGCCATCTCTCCAGATCAGTTATTAAACCAGCCCTTTGGCAGCAGCCCATTTATTTGGCTTTCGCTTTTGCTTTCGACTGGAGGCCTGCTGGGAACCAGGGTGAAGACCCCTAACTTGTAATGTGGCAGCAAGTCCTATATGCCCCTTTAGTCCTGTTTGGCTGAGTGGGAGTTACGAAACGGGTCTCCATTAAGACATTTCTAATTTAATTGGTCTGTAAAAGGAAGGCAAGTTCTTCGCTGAAGCCTTTGGCCTCAGTCTCATTTGCTCCTTGCCCTCAATTCCTCCAGTCCCCTCGCACCAGGAGAGAGGCAGAACACGGGGGTCAATAGCTGCCTACGCAGCCCCCTGCCCTCCTGCCCTGCAGCTCCCCAGCCCTTGGCAGCTCCTGATACGGACAGCCTCCTCTGGCTCACCACTCTGGAGGGGGGGGGTCTGCCTGGCAGAGCAGCTAAGGAGGAAAAGAGAAGGGGGGATTTCTTTCTCTGCTGAAGTTAGCGCACTGGGCAAGACGCTACATCTGCCCAGCCAGGCAGAGCTGTGGGGGAGCCATGTGCATTACTGGATCTTGCCCGGCATGAGATTTCTTTTCACTGAGGCTCTTGGGGAAAATTGTCTTGTAGAGCATCTTGCAGTGCTTTCCCTTTGTTTGTACCCAAATGCCTCTTATGCCAATGTAAATCTGGAGCCAGTGCATTGACTTCGAAGGAACAACAGGCAGCATTGTGTTAGCAGGTTTGCCTGAGAGCAGAATGAGACCCCCGAGGCCCACGCGAATTTGGGGATGGATGAGGTTCCTGTGTATTTAAGAGCTGCATCACAAAGGCTGGGCCAGATTAGCTGTCCTTTCCATCCAGCTCTGGAGGAAATGGGGAACAGCTTGATCCTTTCGGGCTGACAAAACCCCTCAGCATGAGGCTGACCACAGAGAGCAAGTAGGTAAAGCCAGCTATTATGGTAGTCCCCAAAATAGAGTCTGAGGGGAGGGCATGTGGCCAGATGCTGCCGAGCCCTGCCTAGGCTGGGCCCAGAGGGCTGCAGCCAGTTGCTGTAGTCCAGAATAGAGCAGATGAACTGGGGCTGCTACAAGGCTGCTTGGGAAGTACTGAGGGTACGGCACTGTATATACACCCTGGGTGGTAAGGATTACAAAGCTCAGAGAGTCCAACAGAGAATAAACTAGCCAAAGGTGGTGAAACTGCAGACAACAGGGTCCCCTCCTATTGGAAAGAAAGCTTGCCTTGTTTTCATTCTTATAATGTAGCATTGATTTTGCTAGGTACCAGTCACCTTGCCAGTTGGTCTGTTGTCTCTCCCTGCACCAAACTGGACACTTTACTGAGCAGCAGAGGGCCACATGTCCCTGGGGACTTGTGTTAGTAAAACACATATCTTACCTTCAGATCCTCCACAGGCAGGAGGTATGACTGACGGGGAGTCAGTCAGCTGCACCATGCCTCATTTGCCTCCTTGGATTAATAGCACTTTCCTTCCTCTTCAGCGTTTCTTGGCAAATAAAAAGCACTAAGGGACTCAAACATGCCCCAGATTACCCGGACTAGGACACAGCACAGCAGGTGTTTTCTTAAAGCAGCCTATCTCCCATTCTCTGACTCTGCCCTGTCTCTATCTTTAGCCTTTTTTAGAGTAAGGTCACTTTATTTGTGAGGCTGCCTTTGCATTTAGGCTAGTGCAATATTATTGTTATCACACTAATTTGTCTTCCTCTTGCTTTCTAATGCTGCAGTATGGTATGGTGCTGATCTCTGATTCTCTGTGCACACACCATTTTTTAAGTTAAATTAGAATGGAATTCCCCAGAAGCCATTCTCTCTGCCACATGTAATACCAACGTGAACTGCTCCGATTAAATAATCCTGCTGTTGGGTAACTTTTCCAAAGAAGCTCTTTCTGGCTTGAAACGTATTGTGCTTTCAATTGGTCCAAAGAAGACAGTCCCAAGACTATGGGTTCAGCTGGCTTCTCCTGCTTGACTTGTACAAGCAGATCACAGCTGGAATTTGGGTCCTTGCATAATACAGCAACAGCTGCTGCTGGCCTACAGCACCTTGTCCCACTGCTTGTAATGTTCCACTGGTCAAACTTTGCTGCACAGATTCAAGCGTGGCCTTTCTGGTGGGTTGTTGGTAGAGGGAAGGGCAGGGACTGCTGCTGCCTTGTCTGTGGATTCTGGAAGTGGGAGCTGGTACCTGATGAGACAAAGGGCTGGAGAGTGAACACAGGAATGTTTTGGGACAAAGTCCATCTCTTTCTGTGAGCTGGATGGGAACTCCCACTCCTATTACTGAGTATCAGCAATGGCTCGCATTTCTTCAGAAGTGCATGCTAATTGGAGCTTTTAAGTCAGCAGCAGCTCAGTTTTATTATAGCTGGACCTGGTAGGCACCAAACTGATGGTCTGATTTTGCAAGACAGTCCCAGCCATGATGACTCTGCATATCAAGGACTAAAATGTAGCTGCAGCTAAAAGTTCTTTGGTGGTTTTGGATTTTTTTTTTCATTCCAGTTTAAATGAGTTAGGGCTGAGGCGACATAATTTTATTTAATCCTGGTTATTAGTCTCTGAAGTTTTCTTTAATTAAAACCAGATCCTGATGCTGTTACTTCTGTTGAATCAACCCGGAGTCAGAGGGGCAACACAGGGAGTAAAGTGTGACACAGCTTGAATCTGGTCTGTAGATTATGAATTCCTTGGGGGTTGAGAGTCTCGTATCGTTCACCTGTGAAGTGCTGTGGTGCTGTATAAACAATAAATAAACATAATCTTTCATTGTCCTTTTTAATTTTTATTGTCTTACAGACTTGGATAAAGCAGCATTTCCCTGTGTTGTAAGAGCAGTAATGTCCCAGACTCTCTAGGAGTTACACAGACAATATTATGCACCTGATTTAGCTAATTAACAAAGGAGAAACCACATTGTGAATGCAGTGTTTGCTTCCCACTGACTTCTTACATGCTGTGCCTATCAAAAGAGAACAGCAAACATGTGTAGAGAAATGAAAGAAGCCTCTTTGATTGTGTGGACTTTCTAATAAGTGGCACTTTGCATTTTTTAGATCAAGGTCTGGAAATAACACTGGCAGTAATTATGCACATGTGGCATGTCACCTTGATGCACTGGTATGGAACTGAAGGGGAGAACAAATTTACATTACTAATCACTGACAAACAAGATAAAGTGATTGCTATTAGCAAGTTAACTTTTCTCTACAATTACCACCCTGTGCTATCTGAGATACCCCACCTAGTATCTCTGTGAAGAACAAGGAGGGCCTGCTGTGCTTCAGATATCACCACACTGCCTTTTTCATGGCAAATCATAGAATATCCTGTTAATTTACTTTTCATCCTTGGCTGTGAAACTTGGAATCATCCCATGGGAAGAAGCAGAGAGAGCAAGGCTGTCTCCTTCTGGCATACATGTGGATGGAGATTATGCACAAATATAAACTGCAAAACTTGGTGGATGGTCTTAAAAACTGGGCTCATTCAGAACACAACACTCGGGGGACCCAAAACAACAGGTGATCACAAGTTTTACATGGGTCTTGAAACTGGATTATTTCATTCTTTTCAGGTTTCAAGGGGACACATTTCCATGCTTTCCTCTACAGCTACTAAGCCTGGAAACACAGATTTTTCCAGTCAGTAACTGGGATCCTAGCTGTTGAGGTGCTGGCATTAAATACGGTGAATCTTGTCATTAAACCAGGCATTCCTCGCAGGGGTGTGCTTCTCTTTGTCAGCTGGATGGCTCCTGTCTCTGGCAAACACACACTTCTTGTTGGGAAGAAAGTAACATATGTTGCTGTGTCTGGAAGTGGATGTATGTGACTCCTTAGATCACGGATGGGATTGCTGAGCTCCATGCTGTTTTTCTGTCAATAATGACCTCCCTGTCCCCCTCCACATGCTGCTTTGTGCACCTGACTTTTCACATTTACACTGTGAAGGGTAATGGTTTCTGCCTGCCAACCAGCTTCTTCACTTAAAAGCATCCTGCTTATGTATTCCTGTGGTTCCCCTCCTTGATTTCGGGGTTGGGATCCAGATGTGGCTATTCAGCTCACAAAAGTTTAGTCTCAGGTTAGTGGCACTCTCTTCTCTGGTTCACAGAAGGATCAATGAAGCTGTTCCGTGGACCAAAACAGCTGGAAATAGTGCAAGGTGCTGCCCAAGTCTCTTGGATGCATGGCAAGCTCTGGAGAGGCTCATCTGGTTCAAGGGCTTTCCTGGTTTACACTGCTGGAGCTCAAAGATTCTGTTCTGCAAAGTCTGTCTCATGTAAGGGCTAGAGGAGAAGTGGCTGTAAAGATGTGCTGAGGATAAACAGAAGCAACTTCATGGAGTCTTTCTGAGTCTTTTTTTATTTCTCTGTTTTTACTTATAGCTCTGCTCAGAGAAATGGGACTTTCAAACCCATCCTTTGAAAATAAAGAGAATCGGGCCAAAAATATTTCATTAACTACACGGTCATTTTTCTCCCTTCTATCTGGAACAGTCCTCAAAGAAAGGGAAGGCAACTATGCACAATTAGCACAGACTATGTCAGATAACTGAAAAACAAAAATGGGGTGAAAGAAAAAATAGTGGAGATGGAGAAAAGGTCCTCCTTGCCACATAAAGCCACAGAAACCAGAGGATTAGGTTAGGGTAACATTGTAACGCAGAAGAGAAGCAGAATGGTCAAGTGTTTTCTAATCTAGGCAGGGAATTTCCCCCAGGAAGAAGGGGAAAGTTTTATTCAGTAATTTTCAGGACTTAAGGATCAGTTTGTGCAGGGTGATCACCACAAGCATTAATGTAACTAAGGGTTTTCTGAGGGCTGGACTCTCACTGAACTGGAGGCAGTGAGCGTAAGAGCCAGCAAAAGGGAAGAGGTCTCCTCTGGACAGCTATAGTCTCTTTTTCCACTGATTTCAGGGCAGGGAGAGCTCTGGAGAGTTAAGGAAAGATCATTAACTTTTGATGGGTTTTGGTGATCACTGCCGTGGGTAAAAGCTGTATTTGCCTGTAGTAAGAAAGGGATGACTGTGTGTTGCGGTTTAACTGCAGCCAGCAACTAAGCACCACACAGCCACTTGCTCACTCCCCCCTGCTCCCAGTAGGATTGGGGAGAGAATTGGAAANATAATAGTAGTAATAATAGTAATTAATAATAATAATATATACAAAACAAGTTATACACAATACAACTGACCAATGCCCAGCCAATCCCTGAGCCTCAGTGCTCCCAGCCAACTCCCCCCAGTTTATATACTGGGCATGATGTCATGTGGTAAAGAATACTCCTTTGGCTTATTTGGGTCAGCTGTCCTGTCCCCTCCCAGCTTCTTGTTGGTTCCTCCCTCCTCTGCTGGCAGGGCAGTATGAGAAGCTGAAAAGTCCTTGACATAGTGTAAACACTGCTTAGCAACAACTAAAACATCAGTGTTATCAACGTTATCCTAAATCCAAAACACAGCACGATAACAGCTACTAGGAAGAAAATTAACTTTATTCCAGCCAAGACCAGGACACTTTGGTTTATATCAAGTTAATGCCAGGTGACATTTTGTCTTTATTGTACAGGGAAGAGAAGAAATGGGGTCTATATGGAGGACATACATCGACCATGATTTAAGTGATTCTCTCTGGAAATGACCCCACCCCTGACTTTTTGAATGAGCCACTTCACAAAGCAGAAAAGAAGGCAGCAAAGAGATAACAGAATAGAAAGTCAGTGACATCTGTCTTGCATGTATGCTTATGTTTCACTTTCTGATCTGTGAGTTTTTCAGGCACAAAATGACTAAATTTCAACAAGTTCAAATCATGCCTTGGATCATCCTATACAGCAAGTTGTTTACCCACTATATTGCAGGCAAGTAATTTCAATATTGACAGATTGGCTAAAGCCCAAATTTGATATGCTGCTATTAGCATATTTTTACTGTTTCTGTGCTTACAAAGGAACCAGAATGTTCCCTGGCAGTCAAGGCTAATAAATATGCAAATCATGATCTGTGCTTATAGGCACACTCTTTTTTGGTACATGAATCAGTATGCCAATTTGGCACTCCCCTTCCTGATCAGAGATAAACAGAGCTGCAGGGATTAGGGTGACATAATTTCTCCTGAACACTGTCTGGGTTTTGAAACATGCAGAATTGTGTTTAATCCCCCTTACTTTGCACAGTGGATTTGCTATAGGAGAAGCTACTGACTGAAGGGCTAGTACACAGGTCTCTGTGCCAGAATATGTGAAACCATGAGGCTTTCTAGTTTCTTAATGTCACTTTTAAGATTATATCTTCAAGAGCTAAGAAACAGCTTTGTTTCTAATGATTTTAGGGCCTGAAAGGAGATTTACAGTACTAAGGGATCTGTATGAAACAAGATCTTAGCACAATCAGTGATCATGGGTAGCACGCATTTATTCTCAAGCTCACATATTCCCTCTCTGTGCATTCTCTTCAGTCACGACCATCTCAGTATGATATATGACACTTCCTTAGTAGCTCACATCTCTTGAGTATCCCCTCCAGGTTACTCTTCCTTGTATTGCTGAGCTCCACCACACGAACCTGTGTGACTAGAGCATCGCTTTGTCACACAAGTGAAATGATATCACTTTTCCTGTTTCTTCAGTGATGTTTTTTAACTGTGGGTTGACTATTTCCCTCCTTCAAAAGAGTGCTTTGTGAGTGGACATCTAAAAACCAGCAAGGCATTTAAACACTACAACAGTGGAGGTCACTGGAGTGCATAAACAGACAAAATTATACTGGAGGATACTAAAGAAGATCAAAAGGAAAACTTAAGACTCCTTTCATGTTGCAGGTATTTCTTTCTCTCAGCCTCAGCCAGTCCACCACATCTCACTAGCCCTTTGTTATCTGCACACAACTTCTCTCTACTTACAATAATAGCTGCTGTTTAATTCCCACAGTATAACTCTTTTATCTCAACTAACACTCCTTTGAGAGCATCAGAAAAAGGGCTGCTAAATGTCATCCCTGTTGAATGTAAACAGGAGTGTCTCCTGTGTTTGAATATCAGTGTGTTGATCTCGAGTCAGGCCACATAGTGGATGATTTGGGAGCTTCTTTCTGTGTGCGGTTGCTGATAATTCCTTTTATAATTGTTGTTATTGTCTTCTCACTTGGAGAGCTTGAATGTACAGCTTGCTTTCTGTTGCCCATTTTTGCCTAGAGAAATAAAATTAACTTACTGTGTTCTTTTTTCCTGGCCTTCTTGGGTTAGATGCAAGCCTTCCTCGCCACCTTTGGAAACCCTCTGAACTCACTGGAGAAACTTACCCTGTAGAGCAACCTGGATTATAATATACGAAGAAAAGCAAAATTGACCAGTGCACAGGAAGCCCTGAAGTTGCCTGCACCCTAGGGGAATGCTATCTCAGGTGATGCATCTTTAAAAGCCTGATATATGTTTCCAGCTGCCAGGATCTTGCTGAACATCTGGCAAAGCCATGTGCCATATCAGGACCATGTGGGACCTCACAGGATCTTAATTGTCTGGTGTGATTTTTTCAGTTGGTGAAGGTCTGATCTTGGATTTTAAAGTCCTGATCTCAGTTTTCTGCTGTGTGACAGGTGTACTGGGGTTAATAATTTAATCACTGTGGGCTCCATTTCCCTTCTCTACAAGGGGTCCATTTTGTACTTGCTGTGAGAATAAGTAAAGAAATTAAAGCACTCAGATATGACTTAAGGCAAAAAAGGTACCTTATGCTGGAAAATATTTGAAGGAAAAAAATTAAAACCAAAGAGAAATGGGAAGATAGAGTTCTTAGCGAAGATACAGAAGAGGTCATTGAGATCAACTAAGGAAAAAAAGAGGAGCTTTTGGAAAAACAAAATGTGCAAAACAATGCCCACTGCTGCAGAAAAAAAATAATGTTAAGAATGGATTCCGTCTGTGGGATTGTGGCTTAATATTCAGATTTATCCCATGTCTCAGATACATGGACTCCCTGCTCAGTCATAATATTAATAAATGGCCTTATAAAGGAGTTTTTCTGCTCATCGTGCTTTTCACAAATGTACACAGGACAATTTACAGCAGCCTACCCAGATGTCTCCCAAGACAAAATGATAACATCTTGGCTGGTCTCAGGATGTTAAGGCTTGATAACATAAGAAGGACATAACTTGACAACATAGGAAAGACATGGACCTGTTGGAGCAAGTCCAGAGGAGGGTCATGAAGAAGATCAGGGGGCTGGAGCACCTCCCCTGTGAGAACTGGCTGAGAGAGTTGGGGTTGTTCAACCTGGAGAAGAGAAGGCTCCAGGGAGACCTTATAGCAGCCTTCCAGTACTTAAAGGGCGCCTACAGGAAAGATGGGGAGGGACTTTTTACAAGGGCATGTAGTGATAGGAAAAAGGGTAATGGTTTTAAACTGAAAGAGGGTAGATTTAGATTAGATATAAGGAAGAAATTCTTTACTGTGAGGGTGGTGAGGCACTGGAACAGGTTGCCCAGAGAAGTTGTGGATGCCCCATCCCTGGAAGCGTTCAAGGCCAGGTTGGATGGGGCTTTGAGCAACCTGGTCTAGTGGAAGGTGTCCCTGCCTATGGCAGGGTTGTTGGAACTAGATGATCTTTAAGGTCCCTTTAACTCAAACCATTCTATGATTCTATGACAGAAGGTGCCCAGTGGCAAGGAGCCCAAATGTGTTCTTAACTACATGTCAACTGCACTTAAAGAGCAGCCTTCAGAACAGCTCTAAGCCAGGAGTCCTTCCTATTCACCGCATTTTCCACCCAGCCATCCCTGTAAGTATGGCTGACCATGACTGCTCAGGCACAACCTGAGCTCTCCAGACACTGTGCGCTCCTCCACTCATGCTTACAGATTTGGCATGCAGAGTCTAGTTTTGGGGCCATTTTACCAGGCAGTTTAGACATATTCTTTGGGTCTAAGTCCTATAGAAATATTTTCAGTGGGCTTGACCAGGCTCTGGATTAGAATGCTAATCCCTTCCATAGCAGGTTGTACTGCAAGCAGCAAAGAAGAGCACATCTACATCTACATTTTATAACTCTTTGTCTTGCAGAGATGATGGAAAGTGTAGAATCTGCACTGCTGGAAGGAAGAAGAAAGAGGGGGTTAGACATCCACGCTGCGATTTAAAAATGGAGACAACACACTTCCTGAAGACTCCTAACTTACAAAACGTACACCTCTCATGAGGCCATTGGTTTTTCAAGCAGTAATTCGACTCCTGAGGTTAGTGCCAAGGTTTCTGATGAGAAATTGTGTTCAATACTTTGGGTGTTGACCATACAGTGAGTAACATTTTTGTCAAAGTGGAGCTTCTATTTCTGCCAAAGGTCTAATTGTACTGGACAATACATGGGCTCAATATCCATAACAAAGAACTCCTGTGCAAGCTAAATGCTGAATAAAAAGGTCATGCTCTATTGCCCTGGTTTTACGTAGTCTCTCAAACGTTAATTAACATCTAATGGAGATGTTCTCAATTTTCCTGGGAGGTCTTGCAGTGTCTTCCCAAGGAGAGTAGATATTGGGGTAAGAGACATTATTTTATGTGTTACACAGAGAGAGAGGGAGCAGAGCTATCCAAAAGAAGGATCTAGATTTCCTTTTAATAAAGATGTACTTGACACAGCAGTGAAGCTAAGATAATCTTGTTTCATGGGGATGTGATAAGGTAAGTTTTGCAGTCAAACCACCCCGGGTAGATATTCCACTTGCTCGCATCCCTGATGGAAGAAACATGATAGTCCTGCCAGTGCTTCAGAATCAGCATTTGTAAATGCTTCCTGCAGCTATTTTGTTTGCTTACGTAATGACCAGTGCTTGGCCTGCCTATTTTAATTAATAATTTAGGAAGAAAAGAGCACAAAAATATATTAAGGTGTATATCTTAAAGCTTGCTGCTCTTTAAAGAATGAATATTGGTTCAAGCCCATGGAAAAATGCCTAACTTTGCATCATGTATCAGGATCTACACTCAAACCGCTAATTTAGTCTCTTAAAAATACTAGCATTGTATGGATGTCAGGAAGACCTCACATAACTGCATGAATAGCTTATGCCAATAGGAAGAAAATCATACCTTCTAAAACTCATACTGCATGGATTTAGAACCATTTATTATTTTAGCCAAAGGGACCATTTTGATGATCTAAACTGGCCACCTTCCTAACAAAGCTGAGAGAACCAATTTCATAATCCCTTTTGGAAGTACATCACTGCTATTTGTATTATGTGTTTGAAAGACATGCAGCTTAGACTTCATTATATCAAATACATGAAGAGCTATCATACCCTTAGATAAGTTATTTGAACAGTTAATTAGCCTGACACTTAGTTTTTGTGTCTCATTAGGTGAGTGACCTGGTCCAGTTTCAGTTTCCAACAACTTGTTCCCAACATGCAGTTCCCAAAGGCTACCTGACAATTCCCCAGGTAGACCTTTGTAAACTGTGATCAAGCAAACTTTTAACTTCAGATAGAGGTAAACTAAATATATCTTGAGTCTCTTGGAGGAATTAAATATATTACATTGAGAGATATTTCTAAGTTTTAAGTAATCTTGGAGATCTTTTCTGCCCCCTTTTCAATTTTTCAACTTATTTTGTGAAATGTGGAAAACAGGATGGGCCTAAATATTCCAAAAAGGGCCTCACCAGAGCCATTCACAGAACTGAAGTTATCTCCTTACTCTTCTATTAAATCCTGTTGCTTGCCTATACTAAATATGTATTTAAACTAACAGCTACAGCATTGCACTTGGAGTACCTCTAAGTGTCTATCACTGCTCCTAAATTGGTGTGATGCAATCTACATTCCAGTATACATGAACTGCAGTCCACATAGTGAGTGGAAGGCAGGCAGAGGCATTGTATTAGCTTTATGGTAGTAGATCCTAGTGATTTTCCTGTTATTGTTGGGTAGCACATGTTACTGATTTTTTTGTTGTTGTTTGTTTTTTAAATTTTATTGCACAAACATATTTCACAGTCCTATTCAACCCTTGGTAGGGGAAAGGTTCGCCTCCCTTAAGCCAAATCTTTGTTAGGATCATCATTCTCTCCACCATTGTTTTAAGCTCTCTGTTATATGGAGACCCTCATAGGGGGGTTCTTTTTTTGGATGCTCTACACTCTTCTTCTGGACAAGACTGACATCCTCAGCTCTATAAGCATTTTTTTCAGCCATTCTAATAACTAGGAAAGTTATTAGAAAGACTGGTAACTAAGCTAGCATTACAATGCGACTTGCATGCTGTCTTTTGTCATGGCAACTCTGTTTAGTTGTGAGCAAAATAGTAACTACATTAAATAAGGAGTCTTTTGCCCCAAAGAAAAAGGTTAATTTTTCACAGTTTGCCTGTAGCAGTAGCTAAGAGTGTTCCCCATCCAAGTCCTCTGTCTGTACACACACTCTGGGATATTGCTATGCAAAGAATTCCTGATTCAGCGAAATATTCCAACATGCACAGCTTTGAATATGCTTGTGGAAGTATTTGCTGTAGCAACAGAAAAAAATATTAGTTCACTGAAGAAACAGTTATCAAAAGCAGGATAAAGGAGTATGAGACGTGTGAAGAGACACAGTGAAATAAAACAAAAATAAACATTTGCCTGTTTGAATGGGAGCAGACTTCTGTGGACTGATGTATAGATACTGGATTGGGCACCTGCTCCAGAGGAACCATGTGATGAGAGGCAATAAGTAACAGATCTGAGACCTCTTATGTGACGACCTACTAAATTTACATACAGAAAATGCCTGTTAGTAGCAGCATATGGTCCCCTGACGCTCTATTGCTCCTCACAGTTGGCAGCTATTGTTGGTTGAATAGCACAGGGCAAAGAAAGGGAAAATGTTCCTTAGAAATGTTACTCCCAAGTGGCTATTGCTTTTAAAAGGTGTTTCTGTTAGTCATACTGAAAGCATGCTTGGGAAAAGCTTTTAGAAAGCATTTTTACAAAGCAAAGAATATCTGTGTAAACATGCAGTGCAATTTTAAATCTCAGCTAAGGCTGGAAACAATGCAGAAATGTACCCGATACACTTAAAATGCAGGGAAAATACATCTCTTGGTGACGTTCTTCTCTAGCTTGCCTGTGAAAGAATCTTCTTCCTTGTCTATGGTATGAGCAGCTGCTACCATTTCATCCTAAGGCTTCTCAAATCTTCAAAGTCCTGGAACATATTTTGTCATACGTCCACAATGACCCACAGCTTCGACAGAAAAAAACAGAGCTGCTTCTAGCCCATTGGCCATGAAACCATTCTCTGGTGATTTCAATCTCTTATGGCCTTGTTAAATTGCCCAGGCCAAATAATTTGTCAGACGTACCCAGGAATAAAATTATTTTATGCTCTTGTCAAGTGTCATCCAGTTCTGACAGCAGCATTCAGTGTTCTCTACTTCTCCAAACCCAAATTGGAAAACAAAGCCACCATCAACTTCAGAGATGGGAAATTACTGTAGTGAATTTTACAAGGGCTAAAATTCAGATGTGCTGGCTCATTACTTCTGTCCAGTATTTCCTTTCAATGTCCTCTGGATCCAAATATCTAGATCAAGAATTTTTCATGTATTTCGAATAGGGGTCAGCTGCAGAAGGTGGACTTGACTTTTTCCTAATTACATCTGCATTTGACTGTAAAAGATTAGAAGCTATGCCATTGCTGTTTCTCTTTATTTCCTCCTTTTCTACTTAGAAAGAGTGTTGTGCTTTACGGCATGAGAGCAATTGGATTTGAGATAGCTGACCATTGCACTAAATGATATCAATTCTTGTTGAGCAAAAAACCTGCTCTGCTGCCACTGCTCCTTCAGAAGCAGCATCCAGTTCCTGGTACCAGAACCAGCCATGATCAGGTGTCCTGGTTTCAGCTGGGATGGAGTTAATTGTCTTCCTAGTAGCTGGTGTAGTGCTATGGTTTTGAGCTACGTATGAGAAGAATGTTGATAACACACTGATGTTTTCAGTTGTTGCTAAGTAATGGTTAGTCTAAAGTCAAGGATTTTTTCAGCGTCTCATGCCCAGCCAGCAAGAAGGCTGGAGGGGCACAAGAAGTTGGGAGGGGACACAGTCAGGGCACCTGACCCAAAGTGGCCAAAGGGATATTCCATACCATGTGACGTCATGTCTAGTATATAAACTGGGGGGAATGTGGGCGGGGGGGATCGCCACTCGGGGACTAACGGGGCATAGATCAGCGGGTGGTGAGTAATTGCATTGTGCATCACTTGTATATTCCAATCCTTTTATTATTACTGTTGTCATTTCATTAGTGTTGTCATTATCATAATGATAATGAAACTAGTAAATTTCTTCTTTTCTGTTCTATTAAACAGTTCTTATCTCAACCCACGAGTTTTACTTCTTTTCCCAATTTTCTCCCCCATCCCACTGGGTGGGGGTGAAGTGAGTGAGCAGCTGCGTGGTGCTTAGTTGCTGGCTGGGGTTAAACCACGACATCAGGGAACACTAGAGATCCCAAATGATTTCACATCAGATGTTGGCTAACACTTCATCTGGAAAACTGCTTCCCTCTTCTTTTCACTTGTTTAGGGGTCATGAAACCTTGAAGACTTGTGCACTTTCATATCTTTAAACAAGTCTCATTTAATGAAAATGCAAAATGGATAAGGTGAAATGTCTGTGTGAGCCTTCCCAAGATGAAACTGTAGCCTTGCCACAATCGGTCTCCCACTGACTCTATTGGATGTAAAACAACAGCTGAGTGTGCTAAGTCACAGGTTTCAAAATATTTTAAATGTTTTCTCAAAAGTCCTTTTGCCTGGAAAAAAGAGTCAATGGCAGAAGAAAAACCCAAACTCCAGTGCAACCACAGACATCTGCAGCAAATCTCTATTACCCAGCAGTGGGGGTGGGTGCATGGTGCTACACAGCGAGTTGTGCATAACAGCCTCACTCCATACACCACGTTCCACAGCCACAGCAACTTACACATACGGCTTTCTAAAAAAAGACCAAGAAGCATATATGAGTGCAAACAAGCCAAGTGAACCACTCTTCAGCTGCTGTGTCATGTATTCCTGCCTTCAAATAGTTCTGCCCTGTATTTAGGAAGCATGTCCCAGCTGGTGGTCTCCAAGCAACTCAAAAGCACTCATGAATTCAGGACTGCAAAACTCTCTTGATACAGTTAAGTATAATTACCCCGCTGCTGTCTTTTCCTCTTTTTTCTCCAACTAGAGACACAAAGGAAACAAATTAATCACTTTATTTAAGTTGAAAAGCTCTTTTGTCCCTGAATAGTCATCTGGATTCCTCCTGGCTGAATACTGTACTGCTTAATTTGGGAAAGAGGAACAGATGCAGGTGTGAAATTATTTGTATCAAGACTTGATAAAGGAGACAGAGGCAAAACCTACTGGCCCTCAATTTGCTAGTCTGCAATTGTTGTTAGAGTAAGTTATCCATCCAATGGGACTTTTCTGCTGTGCATTGGCAGTACTATGCTCTGCAGCGTTTTATATCACCTTTCACAAATCCACCATGTTAACCTAATCCAGAGCAAATTTGGGCTTTTTTGTTAGGTTGGTATCTCTTTTAAACTCATGATGATGAACAGAAGTTTGTGTGTATGTCTTAAAGAAAGGAAAGAAATGGTACTGTTGAATTCTCTGTGGTTTATCACCACTTGCAAAGCAGGACCTCTCTTTCTCCCAGTGCCATCTCCACCTTCCTAATCAGTGCTGAAAGTGGTGCAAAGCAAAGCTAGGCTTTTGTCTGTGATGAGTTGATAACATTGACATAGAAGTTGATGATGGTTTTGGTGGTTTTGAGGGATTTTGTCCTCCTCAAATCTGTAAGACCTTATTAATATTTTTGCCACAAATGTCTAACAGACAGGCAACATTTTTCTACTATAAGTGTTCCCCTGGAAGAGCTACGCCTTTTCACAGATTTTAATGGATTATGCATTCACCTTGATCAACTTCCCCACTCCTCCCTCAAAGTGCATTACAAAACAGGGGAAAAAATGTTCCCAGATAATTTGCAGGAGCGCATTATACTTGCTCAGTGCTGCCTAACAATTAGTGTCACTTGGCATGTTACTGTCTTTTTCCTTCTAGAAGCAAATTCAATAGCTGTTTCAACAGAACGGGGGTGGTTTTGGCAGCTATGTGACCCAGATACAAGCCTCAGTTTGAGTATATTTTCAGCATTGCTATCTTGGCTTATCTCGGGGTTGGGAATCTGAAGCTCTCTGTAAGCATCCAGCTGCAGCGGAGTTAGGCAGCTGGAGTTCTGGCTGCTTGCTTAGGGTAAAACATTAAGGGCCAAGCTGCATAGAAAATGCCCTTGGCAACTGCTCAATGGAGGAAAGAGAGGAGAGAAGGCAGTAATAGTGGGTAAAACAGATCCTGGAAATAAGGAAGAAAAGGATTTGCTACACCTGGGCTGAGGGGATGCTTGTTTTACAGGATTAGGGTTATCTGAATAAAAGAGTTTTGGTTTGGTTTTCAGCTTTACTTTGGGATCCCTCTCAGCTCAGCAGAGTGCAGGGCAAACAGGCATAGCGTAAAACTCCCTTCTGCTCTCAGTCCCAGACCAGGGAGCTCTGCAAAACCTAGAATGGATTAAGGGGGGTGTTAACAAGGGGATTCACACCATCCTGCTTTCATCACCTCTTAGCCTGGGGAATGGCAGTGTCCTGTCAGAAGGTGATTTAGAGCAGGGCTGGGTGCTGCCCTGAATGTCTGTGCTCTGCTGTGCCCACAAAGGACTCCACAGGAACACGAGCCAGCAAGTCAAGTGCCTCTAATCGGACAGTGCGTTCATTTTCCTGCCTCCAACTGCTGCCTCTGCCAAGGATGTGCCAGCGTGCTACACAGCCTGCCTTATCCTCTCCCTGGCTTGCTGATTATACTGAATTTTGTAGGCTGGCAGAAAGGTGGTTGTGCCAGCTTGTTGTCACCTAAGAAATCTCCTGTGTTGTGGGGAGTCTTTGACAGCTTCATTTGGGCAGCTTTGTTTGTTCACTGTGCCATATTAGCAGCACAAATGGGTGGAAACTGGACCAGCTATCCAACTTCCAACATATGATCTGGGATAAGCCAGTTGCAGTAACATTTCCCCTGCATTTTGTGAAAACCACAGGGGGTGGGGGTTGGCATGGCTCAGCATCACCTGCAAGTTCCTTATTGTGCTGCGGATTGTGTCCAGCAAAGCTGGGGAGGAAATCTAGCAGGTGACAACAGTGCAAACATTGACAGGATGACTGTGGAGCTGGAAGACATGCCAGGTATTTCCAAATCCAAATGTCTGCACTTAAACACATCAGTCACAACGACTGGACCAAGAGAACCAGTTGGCCATTGGCTAGTTGTTCTCAAACATTGTTCTTACTGTCCCTCTCTGGTTTACTTTGGGCAACCTTTACCATGATCACAGAGGCTCTGTATGAAGCATGCACACAGCTGAAGAGCACAACGCAAGTATTACTATCTAACATACACAACAGATAGCTAGTAATGAACTGCTCTAGATGAAGTATTCATATGGTCACCACCATATAGCACCCTTAGGGAAAGGGTGGTCTCGCACTGGCGTCAGTTTCCCTGCTGGCCAATGTGCCAGCGGTTGGTTAAGGCCCCACAGGAGCACTCAGCACCTTGAGCCTGTAATTTGGCTCTCTGTTATGTTTTGGTTTTGTCCTGTCTAGTGTGGGTTGCTCCCTCCCCATGTTTCTGACAGTCTCTGGTAGTGGATGTGCTTAAGCAGGAGTGTGGACATCCAGCCCTTAGTCTGGACTGGAGACACAAAACTGCAGGGCACAGCAGACTGATGACCTTGTTTTTTGTCCACCATTGTAGACACTTACTGGGCTACAGGGGCATATGCCTTTTAGTTGCCTTGCAGGTCCCAGCCAGAACACTTCCTATGTTTGTTTGCTGCCTTTTGGAGCAGTCTGCCACAAACAGTAACCCAAAGAAGACTTCTGTGAACATTTGACCTAGCTAGTCTTTGAGGGACCCCAAAGAATCCCAGTAAGCCACAGTGCACTCTGTAGATTTCATTGCTGGCCATTCTGAGCATTGGCCCTGGTAGGAAAGACCAAGCTGTATGTTTGTGTTCATGGTCCTTTCTGATGGAGTGTTGTAAGGTGAGATGAGTCTTTTGTGGCTAAATCCCTGCCAGCTGCTCCACTATGTCAGGCAATACAGTTTGCTTGCATTCAAGAGCAGAACAGTGTTTTGTATTGACAACAATGTAAGCGTATGTCTTCACTGGCCTGAAGGTTCCCTTCTAGCTCAGTGACCCAAGATCCCCAAGGATGATCACAAGACTGGGCAATGGGGTTTAACTCTGGGGTCAGGGGAGCCAATGGTAGGGCACAGGGAATGGATGGTTGTAAGGTATGTGGGAGACGTTAGGACCTGAGGGCTGTGTAGGGTAGTTGCTCCTCTTCTTCCTCCCTCCTCTACCCATCTTCAATCACCAGCAAAGAGCAGCAACTGCTCCAAGACAAATGAGAGGTACGTGGATGGGATACATATGTGAGTATGAGGACTTGCAATATAGTGTATCTTATCCAGCACGGACCTTAAACAGGAAAGCCCTACCTGAGAGATGGCTTAATTTAAGTGTGTATTGCCTCTGAATGGTGTATTGCCAGGTATGCTTTTACAGGAAAGTGATGGAGTCTTGATCCATCAGTAACTAACAGAGCTGGCTCCAACCTGTTAAACTTTCATTGCCTTGATTACTGCAGCGCAGAGGGGGTGAGGAATTAGCCAGTTAGGAAACATGGATATCATGCAAGCCATAAAGAATTATTTGAGCTTATTCATATCCCCTACCTGATGACTTCAAACCACAGAATGAATGGATGGAGTTTCCAAAATCCTTAGGCAGAATTTACTGTGCTTATCTTCTTAATTTTTCTTGTTTAAACAAATGGGGAGAAACAAGCCATAAAGTGTCCAGTTCTGCTGCACTTATCTTACATGTTGAAGAATTGCTTAATCCCACAAATGGAGGTTATTTTAAAGAGAACATCGTCCAATCAGTTCAAAGATAAAACATGCATATATATACATACTGGGCATTCTTTTCCAGCTGCAGGTTCTCATTAGATTTCCCCAATCCTGTGACACCAACTTCTATACTTTCTCTTTTCTCCATCTGTGTCAAGCACATGAATAGATTTATTCACTTAAAGTGAAGAATCCTTAAGATGCTTAACGTGAAGCATATCCTTCAGGGTTTTGCTGGACAAAGGCCAAAGATGTGCAGTGTTGCTCCTGTCTTATCACATACATGAGACATCCACTAATAAACAAATAAAACAAGTTCTGTCATGTGCTAATGGCATTTTTTCCCCCCAATTCGCTAGCCTACATGTTTTTCAGTGCAGATGTTTTTGAATGCAAACAAGGAGAAAACAGCACTAAAGCGGTCAACATTTTGGTTTTCATTTCATTCCAAAATTACAATTTTAAGAATGATTTCCCCTTAAATCTTGCACCTGTGTGTGCCTTGGCACCTAAAATGGCATCATTTGTGGAGCCCTGAAAGGAGTAGAAGTGCTGACACATACAGCTTCACTCTAGCTATGGGAAAGTGCTGTTATAATTAACTCCAGGGATTCTCTTCATTGCTGGTAAAATTATGATGTATTTTCCCCCTGTAACCTGAAAAATAGCTCCAGGGTTGAATTTTTGTCCCAACCCTCACTTTTCATTTCACGTGTTAAAAAATAAATACTTTTTTTTGAACTTTGATCCTCTGCCAAAACTTGTATAAGCAGCAGTTCATGAAATAATATGTTTCTCCTAATTTATGCAAAGAATGGAAAAGCATTTGCACTAACACTAAAGATGGCTGTGCCCTGTCTGTAGCAGCCTCGTAAACACATTAGTGGAGATCTGTACTCTTATAACACAGCTATAGCACCTAACAGCTCTATTGGTCTAAAAACAATGGCTCTGCCACTCTAAGAAAACCTGATGGACAATATTTCTTTCAAATTACTGTTATGTTTTCCAAAGCACTTTAGAAGTCAATGATACACAAGCCTTGGCTAATGCTGAGAAAAGCTGCTGAAAATCTATACAGATTGTATGTTGAATAACCCTTTTTTCTGAGCATGCCTTCCAGGCTGCCCATGTCAGGCACACCCTGCGCTACAAAAGATTACTGATATTAGCTCCTGCCCCCAGTTAAAAATTATCAGCTGTGAAGCTAGACAAGAGGCTGTGTCCATGTTGAGGGCGAGGGATGGCTGTGCAATCAACAGGGACCTGGAATGGAAGGATACAGGCTCTTTAGGAAGGAGAGGCAGGGGAGGTGAGGAGGGGATGTAGCCCTCTATGTCAATGATCAGCTGGAGTGCATGGAGCTTCACCTGGGGATGGATGAGGAACTGACCAAGAGCCTATGGGTCAGGATTAAAGGGAGGGCAGGGACAGGTGACATTGTAGTGGGAGTCTGCAACAGGCCACCCAACCAGCAAGACCGAGTGGATGAGGCCCTCTATAGATAGATAGGAGCAGCCTCACGTTCACAAGCCCTGGTCCTCATGGGGGACTTCAACCACCCCGATATCTGTTGGAGGGACAACACAGCAGGGCATAAGCTATCCAGGAGGTTCCTGAAATGCATTGATGACCACTTCCTTCTCCAAGTGATAGAGGACACAACAAGGAGAGGTGCTATACTGGACCTTGTTCTCACCAACAAGGAGGGACTGGCGAGGAATGCGAACCTCAAGGGCAGCCTTGGCTGCAGTGACCATGAAATGGTGGAGTTCCATATCCTTAGGGCAGTGAGCAGGGCACACAGAAAGCTTGCTGCCCTGGACTTCAGGAGAGCAGACTTTGGCTTCTTCAGGGATCTTCTTGGCAGAGTACCATGGAATGAAGCCCTGCAGGGAAGAGGGGCCCAAGAAGCTGGTTAATATTCAAGGTTCACCTCCTTCAAGCTCAGGAGCGATGCATCCCAACAAAGAGGAAGTCAGGCAAAAATACCAGGAGGTCTACATGGATGAACAAGGAGCTCCTGGACAAACTCAAACACAGAAAGGAAGCCTACAGAGGGTGGAAGCAGGGACAGGCAGCCTGGGAGGAATACAGAGAAATTGCCTGAGCAGCCAGGGATCAGGTTAGGAAAGCTAAAGCCCTGATAAAATTAAATCTGGCCAGGGACACCAAGGGCAACAAGAAAAGCTTCTAAAGGTACGACAGTGATAAAAGGAAGACAAAGGAAAATGTGGGCCCTCTCCAGAAGGAAACAGGAGACCTGGTTACCCAGGACATGGAGAAGGCTGAGGTACTCAATGACTTTTTTGCCTCAGTCTTCGCTGGCAAGTGCTACAGCCCAAGATGCAGAAGGCAAAGGCAGGGACTGGGAGAAAGAAGAACCACCTGCTGTAGGAGAAGATCAGGTTCGAGGCCGTCTAAGTAAACTGAAGGTGCACAAGTCCATGGGACGTGATGAGATGCATTTGCAGGTCCTGCGGGAGCTGACAGATGAAGTGGCTAGCCACTATCCATCATATTTGAGGAGTCATGGCAGAATGGTGAAGTTCCCAGTGATTGGAAAATGGAAAATATAACCCCCTGGAAAAAAGGAAGACCCAGGGAACTACAGGCCAGTCAGTCTCACCTCTAGGCCCGGCAGATCATGGAGCGGATCCTCCTGGAAACTATGCTAAGGCACATGGAAAATAAGGAAGTGATTGGTGACAACCAACATGGTTTCATTAAGGGCATATCATGCCTGACAAATTTGGTGGCCTTCTACAATGGGGTTACAGCGTTGGGTAGTTAAGTGAAGAGCAACAGATGTCATCTACCTGGACTTGTGCAAAGTGTTTGACACTGTCCCACATGACATGTGATGCACAACATGGAGAGACATGGATTTGATGGATGGACCACTTGGTGGATAAGGAATTGGCTGGATGGTTGCACTCAAAGGGTTGCAGTCAATGGCTTGATGTCCAAGTGGAGACCAGTAAAAAGTGGTGTTCCTAAGGGACTGGTATTGGGACTGGCCCTGTTTAATATCTTTGTCGGTGACATGGACAGTGGGATTGAATACACCCTCAGCAAGTTTGCTGATGACACCAAGCTGTGTGATGTGGTTGACACATTGGAGGGAAAGGATGCCACCCAGAGGAATCTTGACAGGCTTGTGAGGGGGGGTCTGTGTATACCTCATGAAGTTCAACAAGGCCAAGTGCA
>VYZV01029415.1:14835-28757 GCA_013401275.1 Pandion haliaetus | reverse complement strand
AAGGCTACCTAATTAGCCTAATGAGTATGAGCGCCCGACCGAAAGAGGGGCAAGGATGATAAAAGGACACAAACTGAAGCCCCATGTGTGCAAGCCCACCAGAACCGGACCCCTCGGCTGACTGCACCCCTTGGCTGACTGAACCAATGCTGGACCCAGGACCGGTGAAATATTTCTCTTGCTCTTTCCCTTTTCCTGTTCCGTAATCCCTACACCTCATCCCTTTAGACATAAACCGTTGACCAAGTCTGGGACTAGGAGTGGATTCAGCCGCCCCTAGGCTCCTCACTGAGAAGGAGTCTAGAAAGCAAGGGGGTCCACTCTGAACCTCGTGACTCAATGGGAATGGGAAGGTTCCCCTTATTGTCTTCCCTGAACTGGTTCCCAAATAAGCAAGGCCTGTAGTATATGTTTGGTGATGTATGGTTAGCACGTTACACAGTTTACTGACATGGCCTTATGCCAATTTTTGTTGTGAGCATACCAATTTTGGTGGTGAGCATGCCAATTCTTGCTATGAGCAAATAAAAATTGAGTTTTGTGAGTTGAAGAATCCCTGGTGTCGTTTCACCTTAATCCTGACCTGGGAATCAGCAAACCTGAGTCATCGTCCTGAGAAATTGGGACATGACATCAGTGTAAATCAAGCTAGAAATCCCATCTATGTTTTTTTCTTTAAGTTTCCCAGCATGGCAAGACTGTCCAACAGATATCCAGTATTTGTTTGCCAATGTCATAAAAATGTTTGTATCACAGCAAATGCATATAAGTGTATACCACTGTAGAATGGTAGAACTTCTATTTATATAGGATGCACAACAGAGGCTCTGTAGACAAAGCAACATTTTAAAATGTCTTTCAAAATGGGGAGTGTCTATTCTTTACCATCTCTGGTGAATTAACATCAAAATCAACTCTTCATTATTCCTGTCCTCCTGAAACAGTTCACGCCTCCATGACTTATCCAAAAACTACCCTACAGCTGACACCCCAAGACATTATAAAACTACCTTCAACTGCAGCATTTAATTGTGAATGTTTGGTAAGAGGGGCCAGGAAATCACTGACAGCTCACACGCTACGATAACAACACTAATGGTAAAACACCTACTGCAGGAAAAGACATTTCAGTAGCACAGTTTCTCATTTCCTGCTTTTGTTGGTTGGCAGAAGGTGATAGACATGGACCAATCTTTGGATTATGTCAGAGATGTGTACCACTGCACGCACAGCTTTGTGAGGGAAAATGCTGCAGAGCACTGCATGTTAAGATACCTTTAAGTAACACCAATTTTACAAAAACACATTCTGAATTAACTGCTTGCTGATAGAAATTGCCTGGTTACATGATATTTCCATACAAAACACAAAACTTCTGTGTTGCAGAAGAGGGAGAGAAGGCACACTGTGGAAAACACGCTATTTTAAGAAGTCACAAAGCATAATTGATAATAAAGGTGAAAAAAATGAAGAGATGAAGGAAAAGAAAGCAGCAATTCCAACCCACCTATTACATTTAAGACTCTAGATTTTTATTTCTGAGTTGTGGTAAAGAAACGTAACAGATAGCAAATTGTTCAACGTATCATGCTTTCATCTCATTTCTGACCATGAGAACAGCATGCACTTTTGTGTCACACAAAATTCATTATAGGATCGGGGTCCCTGTTTTTATGAAGTGACTGAAGTCACAAACTGCTCCGTGGATGGAAAAAGTGCAAGAGAGCACAGAGCACTTCGCCCTTTCTTAGATGAGAAAATGATGAGAAATGTACATACAATAATAATGGGAATATATTCATAATTTTATCTATTATTCTTTGATGCATTTCTCAAAGCAAAACTATACTCTTCTTCAGAAAGGTTGCCCTAACTACTCCGGATTATCCACCCTGTATGCTACAGACACACTTCTCAGCAAAATGAAAACTCAGGAAGTGCACTAACAGCCTATTACTGTACAACCTGAAGTATACATTATCCTTGGGGGAGACCTATAAATGACCCCACTTGAGAACAAGATTTTCTTTCTTTCACTGTTACCTAGCATGAATACAAAACTTCCTCAGAAAAAAAGACTCCTAGCTGGATTATTAAATGGCTTTCCAGCCACACTTACTACAGTAAGATTTGCCAAAACTTAATATAATCGCAGCTTCTGAATTTAGACTAAATGTTGCTAGTTTTTTTAGAAACAAGTGTCAGATTTATTTGTTTTGAAAGACGGAAGACGAATTAGAACACCATCCATGGGATAGCAAATCTCCCTTCCTACTTAACTCTGTAATGACCCATATACTGCATTGGGTTTTTTCTTTTAATTGTATATCCTTCAGCTCCAATAGTCAGAATGCACAAACATATACCTGGCCATAAACTTTTATTGGAACACTGTTGAAATAACAGAATTTCAAATAAATTATGCTAAATAATGAGGAACTTAAATGATTCTACACTGAGCCACTGACTTCTTGGCAGCGATTTGTTTAAGTGCCTGAAGGAGTAATTACATTGCCTCAAAAAGTTTAGTTTAAAACAACCAAAACCCTAAGCCCCTAAAATTTTAAGAAAATAGCAAGAACTACATGCAAACTTCCAGGGAAAGGATGATGAGTAAAACTTCTGATCCATTAAGAGAATGCAATAACCATGTTTTAAACACGGTTAAAAGACTTTCAGGACTAGCAATTACAGTAATAATTTTTGTTCTTTTGGGTTGTCCTGCTCTCCCTGCTCACACATTGTGTTTTGGATGCCATTTCTCTCTAAAAATTAAGGTAATTCTAAGATGTGACAACCAACACTCCACAACAGGGACGGGAACAAAAAAAAAGTGAGCAGGCAAAAAGTTTTTCAGCGGAACCATAAAATGCAATTACCATTGTTCTTACCATTTATAACTCATAGAGCCCAAGCAACCTGGGAGAGTACCTAATGGAAAACAGTACTCACAACAATAAATTAACAATTATGGAACGCAGACAATGCATTCCCAGATTGCTTTTAAGTATAAGAAGTCCTGTCACAAAACCATTTTAGGACTCAATGCAAGAAGGATAAACAACAAGGAGAACAATCTCAAGTCCCCATACACTGACCAATTTCAATCTCAGGTGAACATAAAAGCAACAGCCATATATTCTAATTAATGATAGTTCAGATATCTCAGAGTGAAACATATTTAGACAAAAGCACAAGAAGCCACAGTTTAAAGACTGAGCTTTTCAATAGACAGAAACGCTTGCTTTTTACCGGATTTCTTAGTTAATATTTCCACACTTTTGCAAAGTACTGCTGTAGCAGATAAATAACATCAACTGAAAAATAAATCCTACCTGTTTCCTCTTTTCAGGCGGAAGGGATGGATCCCCATCCTACAAAAAAAAGGACATATTTTATTGGCAACTTATTTCTGAAGCCAGGAACTATATTAACTTTGTGGATCAAATTTTAAAACACTTATTTTAAATAAATGTTATCAAAATTGTTTCTAAAATACTGCATCTTGATTAATACCAGTAATATTAATTTCAACTCAAAAAACTGTCTAACGCTGAAGATTTGTTTACATTTCTAGAACAGCAGGTCATTACAAATTTATGTTGCATTATTTTTCATAACGGTACATTAAGTTGCTGTGGAATAATAATACCGCAGTCAGTTTTTAAATGGAATTATGACTGAAACTAATTTCCTCAGAGCACGCACTTTCTTTCTGTGTCTTATATAACAGGCACTACCTCATCAATGCAGAATAAATAAATAATGATATGATCAGGGCTGTACAACTGCAGGACTACTGTAAACAAGTACCTAAACATTTTTACAGCAGTCATTACAGAGTTCTTTCCGGGTTTTTTTTGAGGTTCACTCTTGTCCCCCAGTTATACAGTATTCATAAAGAACAACCTACAATCAGCTCCCGATACTTCTTTTTCAGAGACTGATGTCGTTCCCGCAACTGGTTGGCCATAAGCTTGTACTGGTCTCTTTCTTGTTGACAGGTGTCCAGCTCTTTGGAAAGGATTAGCAATGCCTCCTTTTTACTTTCAAGCTTCCTTTTGCACACCAGATACTGCAGAAGAGAACAAAACCGTAATTGTAACAAGCCGTTTCTACCCCAGCCAGTACTGGATTCAAGAAGCTGAAGTTTTTCTCCAAAAAGATGGAGGAAGACTGCACCAGATCAAAGTCTGCTACAAGTCATCTTAACTTATTAAAAACAATTACGGGAAAAAAAAATCTGTTGTATCAGAAGCCTGAAATCCATTTGTAAGGCCACATGCTCACCTGACCACCGTGAGTTAGAAAAATCCAGCAATTCAAGTTTCTCCTCTTTTTCCTCATAAGCAATAGTATGAGGAACCTCACGATTTGACCTGCAGCCCTGGGAAGGCTGCTAGAAGGAAGAAGCCTTTGCAAGCTCCCTTTTCTATTTATGTCCACAATACCCACCTCTCAGTTAGCAACCAGCATTTCCCACTTCATTCCCCCTTCCCTCCTCCTCCTTGCTACCAGCCATGTCCTCTGGGTTCAGCCTCCCACCTGGACAGTGAAACAGGACCATGTTACAGCAGAAGAGGTAGTATGAGTGGCAACCAAAATTTACCTTGAGCCTGAAACAATTACAGTGTGATACCCTATTGGCACAGGTAAAAGAAACTGATTCAGCTCTGATGCTATATGCACATGCTTGTTGAGTCAAAAGAATGGGAAATAATGCAGGAACATTGCAAACACCTGAATGTGGATGGAAGGCAGAAGTGAGCCTTCCCCTCCAGCCACTGCCTCTTATGTGCAGGGCTCATGCACAAAGCAAAGCAAAACTTGCAAATCTTAGCTGTTCCGCTTCATTGCCTTTCCCCACTGAGAGGAAGAGAGAGTAACACGTATGTCATCCTTTCCTGCAGTGGCTGAATGTTACCCATCAGAAGATTCAGGCAACTTTTTTCACTTAACATGTTCAATCAGAAGATTCTTCTCAACCATCACTTGACACTGCTCATGCTAAAGCATATATTTTTATTTCTGATGTTACTCACATAAGACATGGCACTAAATACTTTCTAAATGTGCTCTGCAAGAGACCAAGTATCACAGCAGTCATGAAAACAATTTATAGTTTCATTATACACTCTGACAAGAATACTTTGTCATTATGGGCTCTTGCACAAAGCAAGAGCATCAGCACTTCCATACTGTTCCAGTCAGTGCTGTTCTTTGGGACAAAAATCATTACTCGTTTGTACTACTTGCTTGGAATTGACTTTGTTAACCGCAATTTCAAGTCAATGAGAAAGGGAAAAGTGAGTTTAGTATATTAGTACAGCTAACGTTTTCCAGAAATGGTAAATGCTTAGTTGCAAAAAAGCAGGAAGGGAAGGAGAAAAGCAATTCCGAGAAGGATTTGAACTCTCAAAAAGGACACTTCCACCTTGGATTAATTTTATTTCTGGCAATACTGAAGTTGAAATCCTGCCATAAATTTTCTGGATTATGATGCCTTGGCATCAACAAAGGCAAGCGTACCTATGTACTTATGTCCTTACTGATACCTTACACAAATGTCAAGTCCCCTGATAAAGCAGTGAAAGGTATCAGAAGCTAAACTTTAATATCATCAGCAAGTGATTATAGTGACATGGTAAACTGCTTCAAACTTGATAAAATAATTCCTTCCCTTACAGTGAAATATTTGCCTCTCACAATCTCTCTCCTTTTTTCCCCAGTTTCATCTCATGACTTAGTCAATTCGAAAATATGCCTTCACTAAATTGTTTTTAAATACTAACAATCTGATACAGGAATTGCAAATAAAAACGAGTAAAAGCAAATCTCACAAATCACTTTAAAAAAACCCAACAGCCCAAACCCCTGAACCAAGTAGCCTGTCCTCTTCCCTTAACCACCAGGAAGAATGGAGCTGGCCCATCCAGCCAATGCCTATGTGGAGCAGAACAGCCTATACAAAGTACACGGTGGGAGGAGAGCAAAGCTAAACATTGCGCCTTAGGACACCCACACCACCAGCAGGTGCCTCCGAGCCTTGCTACGAGTGCTGGTATATGAAATGGTGTATGAGAGAGTTGGAAGCTAACTGGAGCATGTGGATAAAACTATAAAAAATAATACTTATCAGGCAGGAAATGCAGACCTAGTGCTAAACAAATACTGCTTCTGCCACGAGTCACAGCTCTCCGCAAAGGACACACTCAAAGCATAAAAGAAGGCTTCAACTTTCACAGCAGCACTGGTGGGGGCAAGGGAATTCTCCATTATCTATTAGGTTGAGGATAATGAACCATAAACAGATTGTGGGGTCAGTTGTGTTCAGGGTCTAAATGAGAAGGAATAATTATGTCCTCCTTGTTTAAAGTACATTTTAACTTAATGAATTATATACTGATGATGTGCCATACACAAGGAAGGGGCTTGGCATCTCTCATCAATGTACTGTTTGGATTTCACTATAAAAATGACCACCTAGAAAACTTTTTGAGGCCATTTTTGCCTTTTGCATGTATTGACTTTCCCAAATAAATGGGATAAAAATAGTAATACTATATAGTAATTTGTTTCCACGGGCTTATGGTACAAGAAACAATAAAGCCACAGCATTTTTTGTGGAATTTGAGTATCCAATGGCGCTATGTTTCCAATTCACGTTACCATTTTTGAAAGAAAAACAAATTATACAAAAACAGACCTCAAAGAGGTTATTCAATATATATGCTTCTGAATGTTAAAAAAAAAAAAGTACTAATAATGGCCATAAACTGACCTAACAACTGTACACCAGAAATGGATTCTACTCAGGGAAACAACTTCCCACCAACAATTTCCCATATATGGATAAATAAGTGCACCAAAATTGGTATGCTGTCAAAGGAACATAGGAGTTTAACAGTCTTCTTAGAGCAATGCAAGCAATAAGGAAAATTTTCTCATATAGTCTGAGAAAAAGCATTCAGTAGATGCTTCTGGCATTCATATAGAGATTTCTTCCTCTGCAATTGAAGGAAAGCCTATGTCTCACACACAGTCTATCAGGGAGACAAACAAGTGAATTCTGTTATGCACTATAGTTACTACAAAATATTCTTATTGTCTTTTATTTCTTTTTAACTGATGTTCCAAAATAATCTTGGGAGTTTAAAAAACAAAGTTAACCAAGAACCAGCTGCTATACTTTCAATCTAAAAGCTACAACATACAACTTTTCGTATCTGTCTAGTGACTTTTATCTACCAATTCACTGTTATCTGCAATAAAGCAAATTATAATTGCTACAAGGAAGATCATAATAATTAAAGGAATATATATGACACCCTACATTACTGCCTGAACTGCTTTACAGCCAGATAACTGCTTTAGTAAAATTGAGTAAAAAGAGACTGACATTACAGGAGAGTGTAACTGCTCCAAGGTGACCCTCTACATTGAACACTTACTATTTGTCCATTGCTATTTTTAGTGACAAATCTGGATAGATCTCATTAACGACACCGTAGACATGGTCTAATAATCTGATGAAGCTGGGACACTGTCAAGGTTTTAGACTTTCTTTTTTTAAACCAACAAACACACCAAATTCATATCACAAAATAATTTCTTTTAAATAGGAGTAATTACTGGCCTATACTTGGGTATTTAATGGGAATTAGTGCCAAGAAGGAAAATATCTAATTTTCTGAGGGTAAAAGCAGAGCTACTATCTCTAAACTGCGCTTTGGAACCACTGTGGGTCATATTTTGTGTTCTCTCAACACTCCAGGACCTAGTGTCCTCTCAAATGCCAATGAGCCACCACATAGTACATGGGCCTGGAAACCCGTTGTCCACCATGCTCTCAGAGAAACCATGAACTCACCATCTTTTGGACAAGAGATCCAACTGCTATTGAAGTGCCTTAAGTTTTATCCAATTTCTCCCCACTGGACTCTCAGAGGCAATTTTGTTGTGGAAATGACAAACTGAAGAGTCCCAAAATGCATTGCAATGTCACTATTTAGGGTGTTTGTTGGCTGTGTTTCAGTAATGTTGCTCCCCTTGACTTCAGATTAAACTGTTCAACTTATCTGAAAGAGTCAAGCACTCAAACCCAAAGAAATACACAATTACTGGCTATTTGCCTGCCATCTCATTTCATGTCCTCATCTCTGATAAAACCTGAGACAATGCAGTGTCCTTGGTTTTATCCCACAACATCAACTCTGCTTTTCCTGCTGCCCAGCGCTTGCTTTGCTCACTACCTCCTGACTGCTGAAACACAAAGCAGGCTGGTATCATTCACCAATGATATAAGTGACAGAAGCAGCTCCCCAGAACACCACATCTTGTCTTGATGACAATATTACACCACATGATCTTCACTGGTCACTTAGGAATTACCACCATTTGATTTGATTAGTCAAAGTAACACTATTTTGCAATGTGGCACAGCCCTTAAACGTTTTGTATGCTGTGCATCGGATTACATTATTAATTTCTCTGTGTTTGTTCCTCAACATCCCTGTGGGTATCTTAGTCCAACCTGGAACATGGAAACATGAGAAGCAAACACTTGTTTTATTGCCTGAAAGCCCAGCATGCGGGTCCTCATAGCAGCTCTCCCATAGCTCCCAAGAACTCTGGAGAGCAGTAAGTCACAGTGCCAGCTCTTCTAGTCTTTCCACTTCCTTTTCCAAATGACAAAGCCATTATGATGCCAACCCAGTCACCTAGGGACCTCAGAACATCCACTCTGCTTTGGTCTTCCCTACAGCCACTGGCATTTGCCCACGTTTAGAAAAGCTCTGAAATTAGTGGCTCCAAAGCCTGTTGGGTCCCGTCATATAGGTTTCATGAATTACATTTCACACTCTGTTTGAAAAGGCAATGTGACAGAAAGAGAAATATTATAAACATGAAAATCTCACTAATTTTCCTTCCTCTTCTCTCTTGTCCACATAAAAAAAATTGTGCAACCAATGGGAAAGGTACGCTCTGCCACTTACAAGCAGGTTAGGTTTCTTACTCTTATTCAGAATTCACGTCTGGAACATTTAGCTATTTCAACCAGAACTACTGCTCAGTAGTTGTGCCTTTAATGAATAATTCCCCAAAACTCTTTCTCCAAGTTTTAAGTTGGCAATTACTAAGCAAGGGAGCTCAAAAGCACAAGCATACCACTTCCCTCTGTGGTGCCAAAGACCATACACAGTTAATAATCAAGAAATAGCCTCTTGAGAATGACAAATTAAATGAAGACTAAATTTCTTCAAAGTAATTTTAGGAGCCACAGTCACATATGTGTAGCTGTAAATAGCATACAGTAAATGCTTTGATGTGTGGGAGGTGACAAGGAAAAGAGAAGCATTTTGACATTGGATTTAATTCTGCAAGTTGGCAAATCCAAGGGAGAAGCTAGCGGAAAGGATGGAGGACAACTGCTCTACTCTTATGGGTTTCCTAGGAAACCTTTATTGCTTCCAGTGGAAAACACTGCCAAAAGTACATGTTCTCCAAGCAGTATTAAATTAGGACTAGTGCCAACTCTCAATGAAGTGAATGGAAGCACACTCACTGACTTCAGCAGAAAGGGACCACACTTGTAGAAGTCAGCTCTCTAAAGCAAGGACAGAGGTAGTCTTGCAAATTATGTAAAAGTGTATTTTCCCTACCGCACATGATCTCCCAGTACTATTCAACTCATCCCACCAACCCAAGATCAGGCTAACACCTATTCCTTTCTCCATCACCGATTCTGTCATTATCCTTAGATCAAATGATTCTAAGACAAATTACATGGAATTCAGGCAAAAACTGAAATCACACCCTTCTCCACAGCAGAACATACAGAGTTGGAAGCTTCTACAACCTTTCAAAATTAAGCCCCCAACTACCCTTGAACAAAGTTCATATATGGTGTCTTCCATTCATATTCACGGAATTTAGTTATGTTTCATGTCCCTTAAAAAGACAGGAAAAGTGAGCCACTAAGGAGTTGACTCACATGAGTTTGTGTAAGTAAACAGCTTAGCATATCCATAAACATGGCTGTCAGGATAAGAAGTAAGTACGGACATTTGAAAACACTTAAAACCAAACAAACAGAACGCTGCAACCAAGATTTTGGTGACCAAAATTATTTTCAAGAAGTCTGTTCTCTTCAGTGAAGAGTACAGTATAACCACCTTTCCATGACTGCTTTCTAGCAGTGCACTCAGCAAAGCAACTAGTAACTCTCACTTTCCTCTTTTCAACCTCTTCCAGATGGGAGAGGTACTTTGTTTGCACCAAGGATTTTATTTTTTTAAAAATAAGTGTCGTGGTTTAACCCCAGCCAGCAGCTAAGCACCACGCAGCCGCGCACCCACTTCGCCCCCACACCCAGTGGGATGGGGGAGAAAATCAGGAAAAGAACTAAAACTTGTGGGTTGAGATAAGAACGGTTTAATAGAACAGAAAAGAAGAAACTAGTAAGATAGCGATGACACTAATGAAATGATAACAGCAATAACAAAAGGGTTGGAATATACAAGTGATGCACAACGCAATTGCTCACCACCCGCCGACCGACGCACCCGGAAGAACCCCCAGCCGTGACGCGCCCGTCTCAGTTCCTAAAACGTCATATGGTATGGAATACTCCGTTGGTCACTTTGGGTCAGCTGCCCTGACTGTGTTCCCTCCCAGCTTCTTGTGCCCCTGCAGCTTTCTTGCTGGCTGGGCATCAAAGGCTGAAAAGCCTTGACTTTAGACTGAACATTACTTAGCAACGACTGAAAACATCAGTGCGTTATCAACATTCCTCTCATACCTAGCTCAAAACTTAGCACTGTACCAGCTGCTAGGAAGACAATTAACTCTATCCCAGCTGAAACCAGGACAATAAGAAACATTCGAAGGCATGTTCAAAGGAACAGGCCATACATGGGATAGTAGTTTGAGATTTATGAAGATCTTTTGTTTCTGGAGGACTTAGGCCACCATCTCAGTCCACCCAGCAAGAAAGTTCTTGCTATGGCTCAGTTTCATGTGTGTCACACAAGCAGTTGTTGACCAGGTCTTCATCCTACACCTCTACACAGGCTTTTAAATATCCTAAACATGGTCATTCAGTGAGGTCAATGTTAGACAAAAGCCCAGACTCCATGCAAAAGTCAAGGGGCAACCCAACAGAGTACTTTACATTTTATATATATTTGTCCACCATCAACACTTGAACTCAGCTAAAGAATGAGCAAAATTTATGTCGATTCTCACTCCTGAAGCTTTCTCTTTTGCATTCAGTTTGTGAGATTATCAATGGAAATAATGACTCTTCCTGCCCCTCCAGTATTTGCCAAGTTGGCTTTGTCCCAGTATTCCTTCCTACGTCATCCTATTCAGGGTTAGTTTAAAGAATGTTCAAGGCACACGTGGTGCAAAGATTGTTTAGAGTACCAAGTGGACACTAGGCCTGAAATGCATGTGGCTGTAGAGTAAGTGGAAAAATATATAAACATGGAGGCAAAAGAACAAGCAACCAGTTGGTGATGAGCATAATAAAAGCAGAAAAAGATACATGAAAGGGTACAGAGCAAATGGCACTGAAATGGAACAAAAGTCGAAAGAAAAAAAAAAAAAAGACTAAATACAGAAAAAGACTGGAACACACAAAAAACCCCAAGCATTCTTTTTATCTAATGAAGAATGAAAAGCCAAACAGCAAAAATATACAGCTGTGTGTACAAGGGCCAAAAATACATCCTACCACTTTTCTCAACATTTGCAATATCAGACTTTAAAAAATATTACAGTTGCTTTGACAAGTATTTCAATTACTCCTGGCCTTCAAATTTGGAGGACTGACCTTGTGTAAATGAAAAAGAACATGACCACGGATCTGAACCCACCAGCTTCTGGTCTTTTATACCAAGATTTTGAACCCCATTCTATGATTTAACTGTCCAGCATCAGCAATGTGAGAGTGTTCATTTAGAACTACCATGCCTTTTCCTGCCTGTGTTATCTTATATTTTGAAAGCACTTCAAAATGTTTACAAAATGCATAGGGAACAAAACTTAAATTACCTAGCAGACACTGAAGCTAAGAGGCCTGGAGAAGTTCTGTACCACTGAGGGATACAGTAAATTGGAAAAACTTATTGCAAGTTACTTCAGAAGTTACAGCCACTTTCTCACAGACCCATTAGTATGTTGGACTTAATGCGTAAATTGCACAAAGTTAATCACAACAGCCAAAGGAAGAGGAAGTCAAAAGAGGGAAGCCTATACCCTGACAGCATGTGCTATATACTCCATGCAGAAAAAACAGGCTGTAAGCCTGCTGTGGGAACAGAGCAAAAGGAAGGAAAAATGGAATATAAATCACTGGGCCTCTAATTGTTCCTGGATAAAAAGGAATTATATGTAGGGTTAAGTATTTGCAAGAATGTAGCTTAGCACAGTCATTAAACTTCACTACACTCAAGAAGCCCCTAAACCACAAATAAGTATCCAATTTCAGGATTGAGTTTTTAGGTTAAATAATAACAAAAGTAAAAAAAGTTCCAAAGTAATTCTAAATTACTTTCTAAAGCCGAGAATAGGGACTTTTCCTTTGAACACACCTCATGAATTGTCTCTCTTACCCTTGCCTGCCATGTGACACCACCCTCACCCCCAAATAAAACTCCATTTGGGAAATGAGATGTTAGATGCAACACTGCACAATCAGGATACTACTAAAAGTACACTTCTCGCTTTTTTCTGGATTATTTTGTGTGCACAGGTAGACTCCAATTCTGAATGTACTGTACTAGCACAGATCTGGGCTCACACAAATTCACACTGAAATCATGGGGAGAAGTGACAGATTCAGGACCCTGAACTCATGTATTTTTGACAGGTCAGGGCCTTAAGCCATGACTACATAATATAACGGAGGCAAAGCCCTCCTGAAATCAGAGGAATTCACCCATGTGCATCGTACTCTAGGATGGTAGACTCAGTCAGGTTGATATAGGCCTGTGCCATTTGCACAGAATTTTTGTTTGCTAGCTGTAAACATAAATATACTATTTCCATAGTTATACAAAATTAATGGACTACAAAATGCAATGCAAAAATTATCATGCCAACCTACTTAAAAACTTCACATTTCTGCCTATTAAACAGGCTTGACTTTGATGCTATTGCTTTAAATTATACAGACCTCAAGCTGTCTTGAGTCTGGTAACTTATCCTACATGAAAACGTGTACCCGTAAACGCTGTAGATCTTTTAGTGTTAACGTAGTAGATAATTTTCTACTCTTGTATTCTGAAAATCCTGCACCTGTTGAAGCTCATGGCCACTGTGCTATTGCAGGTTTTTCTCCCGTTTTATAAATGACGCCATGGGTCTCGAAACCCTTCCATTTGCGATTGGAGTCAAGTAAGAACACAAAGCATATGCCAGAGGAGCGAACTCCCAGGAGCAGGCCCGTCACCCACGCTGGTTGCCGAAGCAGGGCTGCGCTGCTGCTGGACCTCCCTCCCAGCTGGCAGCAGTGCCAGGCCCGGGCCTCAGCCCCACGGGCCACCGCCACAGGTGAATCCCTGGCGACCTCAAACCCACAGCAGGCTCAGGGCCTAAAACGCCGTTTTCTGGCAGCCACGCGGCATTTAATACAGGCGAGAGGTTCGCAGACACTCGTCCCCGGTACTTAGCAGCCGCGCAGGGAGTCGAGGCCGACGGCGTGAGGGCAGTTCGTGGCAGGGCCGTGCCACACGGCAGACGGGGCCGTGCAGCTCAGCCTTGCCAGGCTGCAGTTCAATGTCCCCCCACCACCGCCAGCTTCCACCTGCTGGCGCCCCAGCCGCAGGGGTCGGCGCCCCCCTGGGCCTCGGGTCCCTTCCCGCCGGCTCTGGCCCTCGCCCCGGCAGTCTCCGCTAGAGGCGGGGCAGCAGCCCGCC
>VYZV01029415.1:0-14717 GCA_013401275.1 Pandion haliaetus | reverse complement strand
CGCCTTTTGCCGGCCGGCCAGGGCCGCCCAGCGGCGTCCTGGGCACGGGCCTGGGCCTGCCGGAGCCGGACCTACGGCGGCGCCGCCTCACCGCCCGCGGCCTAGCGCGGCCCTGCCCGCGGAGCGGTGCCGGGACCCAGGCCGCCTCCACACGGCGAAGTACCCAGACAGTAATCGGGCAGGGCCGCGGTGCCCGGGCAGGAGGGCTCGTCTGCTGAGGAGAAGAGCGTGGGTCATACCACAGACACCCGCCTAGGGCTGTGCAGAAGCGTCCGAGATGCGTTGCCCAGAGAAGGGTCCTTCTCTCCTTACATCTTCCTCCTAAATAACAGCAGGGCTCTGCTGCCATCCCAGGCACTGAACAGCCAGACATACCCGTAGAGCGGCAGATGAGGGAACGGGCATCAGGATACTGCACCGTAGTAGATACTTTGATAAAGAATCATAGAGCGGTTTTGGTTGGAAGAGACCTTTAAAGATCATCTAGTACAACCCCCTTGCTGTGAGCAGGGACACCTTCCACTAGACCGGGTTCCTCAAAGCCCCATCCAGCCTGGCCTTGAACACTTCCAGGGATGGGACATCCACAACTTCTCTGGGCAACCTGTTCCAGCGTGTCACCATCCTAATTGTAAAAAATTTCTTCTGTAAATCCAGGCTAAATCTACTCTCTTACAGTTTAAAACTGCTGCCCCTTGGCCTGTCACTACAGGCTTTGGTAAAAAGTCTCACTCCATCTTCCTTATAAGCCCCCTTTATATATTGAAAGGCTGCTATAAGGTCTCCCTGGAGCCTTCTCTTCTGAACAACCCCAGCTTTCTCAGCCTGTCTTCATAGGAGAGGTGTTCCAGCCCTTTGATCATATTCACAGCCCTCCTCTGGACTTGCTCCAACAGGTCCATGTCCTTCTTATGTTGGGGGCCCCAGAGCTGAATGCAGTACTCCAGGTGGGGTCTCACAAGAGTGAAGTAGAGGAGGAGAATCACTTCCCTCGATCTGCTGGTCATGCTTCTTTTGATGCAGCCCAGGGTACAGTTGGCTTTCTGGGCTGCAAGCACACATTGCCGGCTCATGTCCAATTGTCATCAACCATAGATATTATTTGTATGTAACGAAACCCCCGCGAATTCACTACACACTTGCATTGTATGTGTAAAGTAAGACACAGCAGGAGGACAAAGAGGTAGAAAACCATCTTCTCAAAATGTGATACTGTTACACTGTCTACTTTGGGCACAGATCTCTGTTGTCACTCAGTTTACGAAGGTGTAAATAATGTAACGACCCAGGAATTGGTCTGGCTTCTTTTTCTCCCTGCTTGTGCAGACTCCTCCACCAGCACTGAAACTGAAGCACGCTGCCCACATGGCACTCCACACCCTTCCAGGTACCTCCATGACTTAGCTGCATCCTCCGCAGCCCTGTGGCCACAGCCCCTGCACAGTATGTCCCCACTCACCAGGTGTACCTTGAGGCACATCATGTGCAATCTTTGTTGTACTCCTAATATAGTGAGTGCTCCCCAGACTTACGTTTTTCAGCCAGAGTCCAAGTGTAATTGCATGGAGTATTGAAGCAGTTTAACCCACAGTTACTCTTTGTTTCAAGTAACACAACAAACAGAGCAAGACAACACAATAAAATAATGCGTGCCTCATTCCTTACTACAATTTCCCCACTGTTAAGATTTGTTTGTAGTTTGGCATCTAGGCACAGTGTCTTTCTGTTCTCTAAAATGGCTGAGAGATCCTCCTTTGACAACTTCACATCCTTTCAAGCAGGTGATGCCTCAGCCTCGCCACTGACAACATTTCTGTTCCAGGTGCTTAATTAACGACTTATATGGGAAGAAACATAGGCCACATCTAAACCCAGCAGGAGCTCTCTTTGAATGTAAGATTATCAAGTTTAATAAATGCCTGTGGTGATCTCCATATTAAAAAAATGTCCAGGAGAGAGCTAGCTTTAGTATGGAACTTTAGTTTGATTAATACAGAGTTCATACATTTTACCTGCAAATTATAAATCAAACGTACATTTTCTCCAAATTATAGCCCATTTTCTCCTAAATTAGCTGTTCCTCATCTCTAGGCATTCTGTAACTTTAGTGCTCTAGAGGGTACATTTGTCTTTCCTCTTTGTTCATATTCTTCTGTGGTTTACATTGTCATGTGTGTGATATATCACAATCCTGCATGTCCTCACAGGCTTCTTGGCAAACCATTGCTGAAAACAGCATCTTGTTTGCACAGGCAAATAGCAAATAATAGAAAATAAATGAACAAGAACTATAATTTAAACCCACTTATTAAAAGAATTGTTAATGATATTAGAAACTCCATCATTTTCATAGTATTGTTAATAGTTAAAGCTATACAACTGCTACCACAGATGAACCAAACAGAATCTTTTTCCCAGTTCTGCTTCTCATTTGCAGAATTTCTCTCCTCTGTTTTCTTGGTCTTGTAGGACTCCAGACTCAGAATGCTCTTCCAGAAAGAGCTCCGCTTGTAAGAAAGATAACCCTTTAACAGCCCTCATTTTTGAGGGTTGTCACTCATTTTAATCCCAAAGTTGCTCACACTCCCCACAAACATAAGGTTTTCATTTTTTTTTTATAATTATTCAAATGAGAAGTAAATATTCATTAAAGAGAGGTTATTAAAACAAAAGGAACTTTCAATGTTTCCAGCTTTTATGATTTTATCAGAAGTCTGATGAGAGCTGGTGTTTTTCAGAAAGCCCAAGCTCCTGGATGAGAATAACCACTTCCTTTTGAAGTAAAAGAAAGATTCAAGGGAATAAATAAAAAATAAGCTGAAATGTGCCTTTAGTACACTTGATAGGATTAGAAAGGAAATAAAAGAACCCAAATATGTATTTTTAAGTAATCACTTTTAGTGCCTGGTATCAAGCCTTTTGGCAGCTTCTTCAGCTTTCCTGATCCTCTCCGCCTTACTTCCCAGTGGTTACTGCAACATTCCTATGTAATGGTCCTGGTTGGGGCCAGCTTACTCTGCTAGCCTCTAGGCAGACATGCACTGAGATACAGTTCCTGCCTTAACTCAGACAAACAAGTCAAGATGAAGATGATAGAAAAGAAGTACTACCACCCTAGTTTACAAAGAGGAAACTGAAGAGAGAAGGATTGCCTTGCCCGAGAATACCGAAGTTTCAAACATAACCAGGAAGTGAAACTGCAGGTTTCAGGAGTACCAATCTGCTGTTTTAATTGCAAAACTAACAAGGGGTCTTGATTCTTCTCCTACCTGCTGCAGTAACTGCTTTTGCACCGTCACCTTGCCAACATCAGAAGAATACAGTATTGTCATTGAACGTCTGAGAAAAAAATTCATCTCTCAACCTTCCTCTTCAGCTACCATCCCATTGTCTTTGTCTCTAGATCTGTTATCGTCTTTGCTTTCTTCCTCTACACATTCACTAGATAAACTTATCTGCTCCTCATGTTTCATCTCCCTTCTCTGCAGTTCTGCTTTGTGATCAATCTTTCCCTCGGTATCTTGAGTTCATCTGTCATTTCACCAGATTACCCTCCACTTCTCTACGCATTTTCTACATTTCATTAAGAAGGCTGCAGACTTTCTAAAAAACTTTTTTTTGCCTGGACAAATTACACATTTGGAATCAGTTCCAAGTGACTGTGGCTCTTTGATGCAACTACTCAGGTAAAACATATATAGGAGATTTAACCAACAGTTTTCATTTGTAGGAGATTTAATCAGCAGTTCTAAAAGAATGGCTTTCAGAAATCAGTGTCTTTGTCAGACATTAAGAAAGAAAACAACTTGGTGTTTTATCCATAGGTAAGCCAATGAATGGATCACTTCAAATTTTGCTGCTTAGTCTTGTCAACATTTGTCTACTGCACTAACATTATCATTACATCCATGTCCAACTCTAAAGAAATATATGATTAAAAACCCAGTGTAAATCCTTAAGATCTGGACAGGCTACATAATTGAAATGTAATGAAAACATGTAGTGCTTGTCCCCTGAAGGATGATTCAATCTGACTCTCCACAGATGTTTCAGGGTTCCATTTAATCAGGGTTTAAATACCTCTGAATGAGGATATAACCTGTCATAGATAAAACATCCATTTTAGTACTTTTGGTAATTTATATCAGCATTATTATATTTCATGTTCTTGCTAATCCGATGATAGATAAGTACACGCTCAAACCCTCATGCACACATTTTGGAGGAAGCATCCTATGTTTGGGGGGATGCTATTACTTTTAGCATGTATCTGTTTCCCTATTTATTTTCTTTCCTTTGCTTTTGCCTTTCCTTTTTGGAAGCTGTTTTTTGTCCATTTATATTCCAGCTGCACCTTCTCAATTTTCTCAGGTTCATTGCTGGTTTCACAATCCTGTATCAGCTCTTCTACTTCACATGCATGATCTGTCAGCAGGACAATATGATCTGCAGATCAGAGGCAGTTTAGCAGTTATTCATTTATGTTGAATCCTTTTGTGCCCAGTCAGGTCTGTGAAGGACACATCTTAGGCAAACAACAAAGATCTTTAAAGTGATGGTGTTTCTTTTTTCCTCTTCAACAGTTTTGGACCTTCAATGTATTGTATTCCTTTGTGTATTAGATGCTGCATATATCTAATACATGCAGTCATGTAACTGGAGACAGTTTTCCCTTTTTTTTTAAGCTACTGTTAGCTGGTGCGAGGGAATACTGGAGTATTCAGAGTAAAGTAGCTCTCTCCTCCAGAGAGAGTGGAAAAAAGAGAATTTGGGGGAAGAGACAGGAACAGACTGTGACCTGCAAAAACCAGCTCTGGGAGGGAGCTCGGTGGTGAGGTCTGGCCAAAGGAGGAGAAGGAAAAATGATGCAAAGCAGCAGCCAAGAGGGAGGGGTGCAGGTAGTGGGTGGGATGTGCATGGAAAGAACTGAGGGGAAAGCTGTAAGGTGGTGGGGCAGAGGAGAGACTACAAGCTGGAAAACAAACTGATTTTGATAATGAATGAACACTTATAAACAAGAGAACTATCATAACTCTGATGTTTTCTGAGTGATTGAAAATCCAAAGTCAAGAGTGTTCTGTTGTATAGATTTTCTAGGGGTATTGTATTAAGTATAACTTCATATGCAAGTGCTTGGCACAATTTTGTTTTAAAGGCTGGTTCCTCCAAAGCCCTGTGATGTTGCAGCATCTGACTCAACTTCTATCTAGAGAAATCTTCAGCCTCAGGCAATACAGAAGGTTTCATTGGAAAACAGCTGGTTGGGTGCTTCATAACTTGCTATGGCTGAAATGCTCAAAAAATGGCTAGGGTGGTGGGCACAGGTGTTTGAACAGGTCACCAGACCTTAGATTATACAGAACCATTCAGTTGAAGCACTCTCTTTTGTGGACATACTTAGCCTGACACTAAGCATGGACTTCAGTGAAGTCCTGCAGGAACACCAGGCTGTGGACGAGGCTCTGGAAGATGCTGGGAAGATGCAGTTCGAATCCAACTCAGACAAGAAGGCTCTAAGTTCTTTAAAAGCATCTGTAAAATTAATTGGTTTGATCTAGGTTGTATTGGAAAAGTTTAGCACTGTTGTTTCTGGTAGTGATGGTAGGTAACTGTGTAAGGATTATGAATAAATTATTTTATGTTCACCAGCAGAATTCATGGCTCTTCTTCCCCTCACCCCAAGAATAAGGAAAGCTCAATAGGAACTAGAACAGAGCAGTAAAAAAAAAAAAAGTACCAAACCTCAGAGCCTTTTTTAAGGCCTTGTCATTACAATTGAGTATAGAGTTAATGTAAATGAATTCTGTTTTCCCAGAGGCATCAAACTCCTCCTGTCAAGACAGTCTCTCAGGAGAAACTGGAAAGTCTCTCACTGCCCTCCTTCTGCATTATTATTATTATTTCCCTTAAAATATCTTGCTATTGATGTAACTAAAAATGAAATATATGATCAGAGAAAATATTTTGTCAAGTGACTTAGACAGGCACAACTGATGGGTACTAAGGAAACGTGTACTGCATGTTATGTTCCTCTGAGTGTGATAGAAAAATATAAGAAATAATTCATTTTACTAAGAAATCCAGGTGGGGAATTCAGACTACTTTCTGTTACTATGAATTGAAGAGTGACCTACTACTGTCATCAGATCTGACATATGAATGGCTTTTCAGAATTTTAAGTTCATTTTTCAACTGGTGGGGTATATCAAATCCCTGAAAGCTGTCTGACCATTGCAGAGACATTTATTGCTGTGACCACACCAGACTCTTTGGCACAAAGACCATCACTTCACATACGTGGTCAATACTCAGCAGACTGTAAGCAAAGAACAAGGTGGAGAATACGAAGGACAACCAGCCTGACACTGTGCTTTCTATTCAATTTAGAGGGAATAAAGGAAGAAAGTTCACTGACTGAGAGCAGAAAAAGTGAAACAGAAGTTGTTGAGAATATCACAGCAAAATAATGTTCCATTTGAAAATTACTATCTGGAAAAACCAAATTGTATCTGCTTTGGTACGCAGTTTTTCTGGATTAATGAGGAAATTTCTCATCAAACCCTGACTGCACACCTTAGAACAGGCAATGGCACCATACGGAGACATTCAAATTGTGCAGACCTTTGAACTTCAACTTCAGTCACTTCTAAGTGAAGTTTGGTGAGCATTTTTTTATCTCCATGGAAGCTTCTCCAGTTGGTAAAAGCAGTTAAATTTTAATTGGATCAAGGAGCTGAAGCTTGCGTTTCATAACTGGCAGGATATAACCTCTCTCCCTTCACATAAATACTCAGTTATGAAAGTGCAACAGCTTTAACAGAAGAAATTAAGAGATCTGTTTCTATGCTCCAGGTTTGAATCAGATGGAAAGGAATTAAACTCCATAATTCCTTTATCACAGGAGCTGTTAGAGTAGATGCCGTTTTAGAGTCACTGTCTCTTTTCTTTGCCCCAGCCGCTTTCTTGTATTGGTGACAATTTTACTGATGAGATTATGATCCTATTAAATTACTATTCCAGTGAAAGTAGATCTATACCTTTAATTTATTCATTGCTGCTTGCCTTACCTTTGAATTTCATATCTTTTTATTCTTAGTTCCTAACTGTTATTTTTAAAATAAACTCACCAATAAAGGGTTTTTTCTTCATGCTTGTTGGTCACTGAATCAATTTAAAATATAATCTCCTAGTCCTAGTGAGAGGTCATATATGGATGGTATGTTTATTTATTTACTCTGACAAATGATGAAGGCACCAAGCAGTCAGCACCAAGCAGAACCCCATAAAACTAGATAAGATAAGGGCTGAGGGCTCTGACTTGTGTTCAGCAGTGGGCAGAAATCACAGGCTGAAGTGGGTACTCTCCCTGGCCCTTGCCTTGTCCTCCAGAGGCAGCTTATATGGACAAATGAAAATTATGAAACAGCTGCTGAACCACAATTTTAAACCAAGCATACTGAAATGAATGAAAATGGATTTTGATTAATTTGTATATGCCATGCATATCTATGGTACTTTCTTTAGCCATCTGTTTTATATCTGCCTTCTTTTGCTAGTGAGATTCCTGAAATCTACTGACAGGGCACAAAGGGTGGTTGTGAGGGTGTGTACTAGCAATTTGGTGTGGTTAGCTGTATGCAGAGATAAGGAGGAGAGAAAGACACTCAGATCTCTGCTGAATAGGTCAGACCCTACATGGTTTTGCCAGAAATATTTTCTCCGTAAATGGTTTTCTCCTTCATGGACTTAAAAATTTTGTATCTTCACTGAAAGGGTTGTCACGCACTGGAACAGGCTACCCAGGGAAGTGGTTGAGTCACCATCCCTGGAGGTATTTAAAAGACATTTAGATGCGGCGTTTGGAGACATGGTTTAGTGACGGACTTGGCAGTGTTGGGTTTACGGTTGGAGTTGATGGTCTTAGGGTCTTTTCCAACCTAAATGATTCTATGATTCCATGCTTCTATGATTCTGTAATTCTATATCAAGATTCCTGTTAAGTAGAAGCATCTTTGCTCTACAGAAATATGTACATTTAAAGGCTGAAATAAATAAAATTAACTAGTCCTTTCACCACTGGAGGTGGTGTCCAAGAGGATGACACTAAGAAACTTCAGGGCTAGAAGATGTGGAGACACCCGTGGTGGAACTTTAAATGCTACGAGGAGGCTAATTCCCATCCAAATTTAAGACATCTGGCCTTTCTGCTTTAAAAGAAGCAATAACAGTATCATCTAACGGAGTGTACTGAGTAGTGTGGCCCTTTGTTGTTTCCGTGTTTGAGTAGGATGGCAGCCAATTTGTGTACACAAGGAATAAGACTTTGGTGGAACATTGCTAGTTTTTAGGGCCCTCCTGTCCTAAGCTTGCTGTGCTCTGTCATAGTTGTTCTCAGTTCTAGACTGTTCTCAGTCTATTCCTAAAATAGAGAAAAAATCCACACAGTAAGAAAAAAGAAGTCAAAGAGTTGTTAAGGCACTTCCTTGGACATTTTGCTGATGGAGAGTGCACTCTGCACTCTCCAGACCTCCAATTCTGCACTGTTCATGGGTTTCACTAACAGCACAATGTCATTTTTCTTAACTTTAGTGGTTGGGCAGATTCTGACACACCAGGAAAATGTATCTGTTTCCATTTGGTATTTAACAAGGTGCACAGATGGTGTTAAAAAGCAGGTAGAAGTGGTTAATCACCTGTGAATTTTAGGCATTTTTCTGCTGACCACGGAGGACTTTAGAAGTGCATTTACTGCATGGGTTTCTCCATGATGATTTGCATTTTCATGGTTATTTTCAATCAATCACCCCAGAGAGGTTTGCAAATCTTTTCATTCCAAAGCCGTGAAGACCTGCCCATGTCCACATTCCTAGCGCAACAAATTATTTGGGACCTGAATCATGTGGTATTCAGTATTCGCGTTCGGGCATATCCGTACCTCATCGCACCCTGAATTGTTTCATTTTACTGACACCATCTGTTTCTTGTGCCTAAACCTATTTGTATTCCATTTCAAGAGTTGTCCCCTATGCTCAGCTTTCTGACCTTGTAAATCGATCTCCTGTACAGTGTGTAACAAATACTTCCCTGAAATCTGGATGAATTATGTCAACGATTTCATCTTTATCAATTCAGCAATGCATTGAAATGACCCTAATACATTTGTCATACATGATCTTCTTTTAACAGAACCATGCAGCTTTCCCTTTATTAAATCACATCTCACTGAATTGTAATCTTCTTCCTTATAAATGTTTCCATTATCTTGCTCACTATTACAGTCAGTCTTACAAGTCTGTATTTTGTTGGGTCTTCCCAGTGTCTCTTTTTGACAGCTACTGAAGCTACTCAATGATGAAGTGCATTTCAGGTAAATATCATTGATATGCTCCTTAAAAGAAGAAGAAAAACAATTAAAACCTAGTAAAATATACTCCTGGTGTTCAATAGTAGTTTTAGAAATTCACTGAAATAAATGGAGAATAAAGGAGGATTTCTTTATTGCTGGCAGTTAATGGCATTGATGGATCATGGCATAGCCATTCTCAGTATGGCCAAATAATTTCACTGTATAGAATTTTATATAGCTACACCTAAAATTCAATGAACTGATTCAGAAGGTTCAGGATAAACTATAACAATAAGTTAAGCCCTTAAATCGATCTGGTATTTTAAAAGGATAGGGAGCAGCAAGATGTCATCTTCCTTCACAGATGTAACTTTAACTGGAACTGTAAATCCAAAGCAGAGTATTGGGGGATAAGGGTATATAATGTGTGATTTAAGACCCATCCTGGAAATCAGTGAGGATTTGAGTACACCAACTCTAAAACATAATCGGAGCATTATAAGAGTCCATCTAGAAAGTTAGGAGAATATTTTTTTAGAAGAATAAAGATAAATTTCATATCTTAAAGAGGCTATTTTTGAAGAGTGCCAGGCAAGATGAGAAAAGAAAATGACTGTGAAAGAAGAAGCAGAGCAGCAGAGGCATAGATAACCACTCATCCTACTATCCTCTCAAGATATGAGCTGGGGATGATTTCTATCAATGACTTCCAAATATAACATTATTCAGCTTTCATTATGTTGTCAATCTAATTTGAATGTAAGTTATTCAGAGCACATGGCTGTTTTGCCTTTGTGTTTGCCTGTAAAGCGCTGCGCACCCCAAGCCAGGAAAAAAAGAGAGAATTCTCGGATTAAAGGAGATAACGTCCTCATTGAAAGTCCCGTGTGCAAATGCTTATTTTCTAATCACCTTTGTGAAACCTTCCCCTGCTATACCACACAGAGTGATTTCTCTTCAAAGTAAGAAGAATTGCAGCTTATTTTATACTAACCCTGGACAGCCTCTCCACTTATGAGGAATGGGAGAAACTCCTGCCAACTTACATTAGTTTCTGGGAAAAACACCTGAACTCCCAAGATTTGGCTTTAGTGATGACCTTAAGTTCACAGAGCTCTCAGTATTGAACAAACTCCACATTTTAGATGAAATCCTGAATTCACAGTGAAGTGAGATAGAGTTTTTTTCATTGATGTTAGAAAGGCCAAGGTTTCAATCCTTCCTTTTGAGACAGGAGTTATAAAAGTTTTTGCATGCTGAGGCATGGTTACATTAGAATTGAGTGCTGTAGAGATAGCCCACAAGTAATAGAGAAAATATTATCCCTAGGGCTGCAAGATCTAAGATAGTCACTGTGACCTAAAATAGTAGCTCGTTATGTGCCAACAAGTCCATCTTCCTTCTCTTAACTCTAAATAAAAGCATAAACGTTTAACTGAAGGGACAATTAGAGCCTGAGAATGTGCATCTACCTGCCCTTTATTAGCCAACTGGGCAATTTTCTAGTTTTTAGCTTCCCTTTCCCTTATTCCCCCTCTTTACAATAAACCTACCCTAAACTTCCCTATTTTTGTTGCATTGGCTCTTTTCCCTCCTCTTTGTATTTTATTTTTGATCTCTTTCTGCCCCATGGCTCTAGATGGGCCCTTTTTCTCTCTGACTTTATTTTGTGCATCTGTCTTTGAGCAGCTTTCCATGTCTCCGCCCCAGGGCCTCACTGAAGGACTAGTTCACAATTATGAAAGTCCAGATCAGAAAGGGCTTCCTGTGCTGAATCCCCAGATCTGTCACTGGCCCATCCATGGCTCCCATCTCGTTCTCAAACGAGGCCAGAGTGAGGACTGCTGTCTTTGCTGTAACTCTGGCACTTACTTTTGGGCATGAGGTGCATTTGCAGTTTGATCAGAAGCCATTGCAAAGCATCATGAAGAAAGCACTTGTGAGGCACTACAGCACATCCTACCCAAGCCTGCAGTAATGTGAGCCAAGGATAAAGTCAGTCCATGAGAGTAACTACCAGCAGCAGGCTGAGTAGCGCACACAGACTGGGGTGTAAGCAGAGACTGTGTGTGACAGACATCGATCTGTCAGCATGCTGTTGGACCACTGCCTTTCCTTTGGGTGATACACAGGAGCTGGGTCCAGCAGATCAGTCCATGGCTCTCACAGAGCGTTCACTCCACTCCCTGTGAGGGTGGGCTGGGTATGTGAGGCAGGACTTTGAAAAATGTCAGGTAATGATGGAAAGCACAAGAATTGACCAAACAAGATGAATACCTACCATATAAATTTAGGCATGTAAAAGGTGGAGGCTTGAGCTAAGCCAAGTGTATTTAATATCCAGCTGAGAGTATAATGGGAACAGTTTAACATATGAAGACAATATTGTTTCCATCTCAACAGCCAAAAAAAAAAAAGGAGGCTATTACTTGGGAAAAAGCCAGAGAATGGTTCTTGCCTTCATACAACAGGATGTACGTACTGGTGGTGTGTTATATTCCAGTTCTGGGAGCAGGGCTACCCTCTGTTCAGCAAGAGGTGGGCCTGGGCATGAGATGCAAAGCATGCTGCATCCGAGCACATGGAGCAGGTCAGTTAGTGGTGATGGTGTGCAGCTGCTCAGTGGGGAACACCTCCTCACCAAGCAGCACAAGGGATGAAGGACAGGCACAGAACAAAGGAAGAGGGCTAGTGATGATGGATTGTCACTGTAGTTCTTTCAGAGACTAAAATGCAGCCAAGCAGAGGCCGACAGGTAGAATAACCAGCACATGAACAACTTCAAAGGGGCACAGGAGCAACCTGGACAACACCAAGCTGGGCTGAAAGCATGTTCCCACAGCAGAGTCAAAGCACTAGGCCATTACCTGCCAACAAGCAAGTCTGGGTGCAGGCACTAAACACCTCCCCAAGCAACAGGAGAAAGAGGCACAGGAAAGCTGAGGAGGCAGATTCTCAGGAAGGTGATGAAGACCAAGCTGCTCAGCTCCCAGCCCAAGCAGAGGGGTCCTGGCATGGAAGAGTGAGCTGCACATTGTGCAAACTACACAGAAAATCAGTGGTGTTATGTGATCCTATGTGCAAGTTAAAAATGGCAGTATTTTTTCACTTTTCAGGGGTCTGACTCACGATTTTGGGGCTTCAGGTGAGCAGCAGTAGTACAGGCAGTTCTGTAAAACATGTTTCGCTCAAGGATCCATTCCACATATACCATACTTTTACTGAATTTTACAGTAACCAAGCACATTAGCAAAAGATACTGGAAAAAGTGATTTATGGTAAAAGGAGGGGAAAAAAATAATGAATTTGAGCAGACTACAGGATAGTATTTACCCTATGGCTTAGCTGCATATGAGGCAAAGAGCTATCCCATGCAGGCTGCACCTGAGGTGTTCCCCCACAGCCATCTTGTTGGCAGTAGGGCTGATGTCAGTGCTTGCGTGACCTGGACCCTGTGTACCACACCAGCAAGAGGCAATTTGGGAGCGAACCCCCCCCTGTTGCACTGCCTGTTGGGTTCATGCCTGCCACTACAGCTACTGTTTCTCTTTTTTGTTAAGGGAAGGATTTAAATCAGGTCTCAAGTTTTACGCTGGCATAATGTTAGGACGAAAGTAGTTAGTAACCAGTGGGGAAAAAACCACTGCCACAAAAAATAAATAGAAATGAGGTATTCTGTTACAATATTGGGGCATTTCAGCCCTCAGGGGTTATGCATGTAAATGAATCTTGTGCTTATTCTGTCAGGAAACACAAATTAATAGCACATGAAGAAAAAAGAACCAACGGTCTTAAAACCCCAGATGAAATCAAACCACACAAATCAGATCCCATTATAGATTTCAGGATTTCAATGCTCTTGATAGGAGAGAATTTTGCTTCTGTAAATAAAGTTAAAGTTGACCCCATATTAGGGTGAGAGTTTTGAACTTACCTCCCAAAACGTCTGAGGTGTTTGGAGCATGGTTTTTCTTTCGGATTGTGCCCATCACCACATAAAGCTGAAAGGTCTGCAAGTACGGTTCATTTGGAGAGTATATGGAGGTTTGATTGATCCCAGAGCTCTATTGGCGTAGAGGCTTATTGAAGTGTGTTTTCAGGAAAACACAGTTGACTGCTCAGTGCTGTCACCATAAGGGCTAGCATTATTCCCCACAAAAAATAACAGCACTTCTGCTTAGCTATGACCATAAACAACACGTAAAGTTGAACTATGAGAGGGAATACTCCCTGTAATTCCATTCCTGAATATGTGTGAATCTCCAAATAACTGAAAAAATATCAAAATTTAGACTAGTACAGAAGTAAAAAAAAAAAAATTTTCAATTATATGAAAAGTGATCACAGTAAAGAGAAATCACTGTTGATATCAACACCACTGGCAATCCAAATATCTGGAATTTACTTGCTGCCTTGTCATCTGCTCATCAGAGTCACAACATCGGGGTTTTTTTTGTCTCCTTGTCTCTGAATGCTGAGTTTCCACTAGCTCACACTTTCAAACTGTTTAGAGGAGATATGAAAGCAAGGTGATGAAGAGAAGGAAGATTTTTGCTCAGTCACTTGAGCCTTGGGTTTGGAGATCTAAATTACCTGAGACTAATCTAAATTACCTAACTAATTTCTAATGAGAGTGAGTTACAAAGTTTAGTCTGAATCAGAATGGCTTTCAGTCTGTGAAAGGCATGCTTTGCATCTCACAGGGATGCATAGTTCCATAGCAGAGGAATTCAGATTCAGCCCCTATCTGCATCAGCCATATTGGTACCCAGGTACCCTACCTTGCTTATCTGTCTTTAGAGGTTTTTCTTCAGCAAAAGAGCGTTACTTTAGTCTTTCTACAGCTTGTTATGTTGTTTACAATCCTACTCAGGCTGCTGTTGTTTTTCTTCTTCCCAGTGTGAATGTACAACATGCTGTTACTGTTTACAGAAAATAGGCTAGCAGAACTATGCAAGCTAAGGAGAAACCTACATGCACTAGTATATTTGCTGTAATATTTTCACAGAAACTGGAATATATACAATTTTAAATAGTTTTGGTATCAAAATGGGTCATTTTGTAAAGGAAAAGAAAAAAAGCTCAAAATCAATTTGTGGAAAATACTGTGAAAGAAATAACTTGAAAATGTGACCTGCTGTTAATAACATCTTAAGAACTGGCCTAATTTTAGTGGCCTCTTAGAGGACTGTAATACTACCTAGTCTGTTCAGAGGTAGTATATTCTTTCCAGGAAAAACAAAGGTCCAGATTAGTGCAAGTAGAAAGCCTGAAAATGGCATTCTGGACAAATTACTTCCAATTTCATTTGTACCTGTACAACTGGCTGAACAGGGAGCTTTTTGCTAGGACTTAGGGAAAAAAGGAGAGT
>VYZV01029412.1:4179-18903 GCA_013401275.1 Pandion haliaetus | reverse complement strand
AGAAGTATTGTCTTTTTTAAATTTTCCTAGTCAAATTAGCAAGACCCACTCATCTTGACTGTGAACTATTTTACTTTTCTAAGTAAGAATCATGGCAGTTATTGAAAAAGAATGTGATATTAATGAGAGTACTTCAACTTATGAAAATAAAAATCTGTAGGATTTAAGTAATATAGCCAGGTGATTTGAGAGACCATCCAACATCTAAATTAATATGGGTGATAAATTATTTCACAGTAAAATTATTCATACTAGTAGGAAATTAAATTGTCATAATATGATAAAGTGTTAAAGAAACAATATCTCTTATCTACACCCACATATGTTATATGAAATCACCGAGTAATCATTTTTCATAGTGTTATCTATAACATACTCCATTCTATACATGGAATAAAGTCATGTTGCTTATTTAGTGCAAGTTACTGACTTCATTAACTTTAATATAAAGTCCTACCCCCCTCAATAAGTGAACAGTGAAGGAGTGCTAGAACAGCTGCTCAGCAACAGTGTTATACGGAACACAGTTAAAGTAACTCTCTCTACCAAGATTCAATTTTATAAATGTATGGATTAGTTCATTTAAGATTTAAGTGATCGTATAGTACAAACTAAGTATTGCTTGCAAACCAAGCATGAGTTCTCCATTTTCTGGCTTAATCAGGGGTGTGGACAGCATATTATATAGAAATATATATTGGCCAGGAAGGTCAAATGCATGATCAGTTACACCTTGACACAACAGGAAAGAGCAACTTCAAATATAAACACAGCCAAAAGTGAGGGATATGTGGGGGTTTTATCTCGGCTTGATACTATGTTGTATAAATAATATACAAGGTTCAGATTCCAATCCAGTTTTATCAGATAAGCATGTCTGAAGCGAATTGCCTATGGCATTGTGTATTACTGTAGTACAGAAATGAACCACAGTGGAGATATCAGAGATGTTTAGATGTGTCAGTCCAAATTTTCATATACAATAGCTGCAGATCATTGTTTACCACTTACCACCTGAAGTATTTTCTTGGTGTTAGGAAGATGGAGGTATTTCAAATACTTGCAAAATAAAAATGGTTGATAAATATATCTTCTAGTGATCATCACTGTACCAGCTGAATAACTTATTTTCTCTGCCAAATTCAAAAACTTTGCCTAAATTGGAGATCCAGTAAACTAACTAAAAGTACACTTAACTAAGTAATTACAGTCCTTCAAGTCTTAGCATGAAGCATGAGCATAAATGGAGACAAAAATCTCTTGCTGTTTCACAAACAGGTCCATTATCACTAGCAGACAGATAATCCTCCTCTTCCAGGAAGGTAGAAAAACCAAGCGGGTCTTAGAGATTTTTCACCAGCATTAAGATACTGAGATAGATATTCAAGGATGTTAAATGAGAGACATTCGCTTGGCCAAAATTAATTGCCTGTCCCCCAAATTATCAGAACTTTAACCTGGATAAACAATTAATTGTTTTTCTTTAGACATGTAAATAAATTAAGAGAAAAGTGAGCAATGTCAGAACATTTTCTGTTCAACTTCAGGGAGACATGGTTCCAAAGAACTGGTAGTTGACTTAAAAGATGAAGTCCAACATTCGCAAATTCCCAGGAAAAATAATGCCATGTTCTGTCCTGTGCAAGTCTGTATATCCTAATTAAAAAATCTTGTCTGTGTACCTGAAATTAATCAACTTGCTCTGTACAAAATTGTTATTAAATGTATCTATAACATAACTTTTTCTTAAGTATAATTTTGCTAAAGAAACAAATACATTGAAAGGCAAAACTCACAAAGTACTAAAGACAATGATGTGGGAGTTTTTCTCGTCTTTCATAATTCAGTTGTTTGGTTAATGGCATTTTCCTACTGAAGGAATAAGTAGAATTAAATTGGGATTTGGAAGTGAGGTGGANNNATTTGGAAGTGAGGTGGAATAACATTTTGTTTTAAAGGCCTGTTTTCAGTCCCTGTTAGTACAATTTAACATGGTCCTAATGTTGTTATTTTCTTCCTAATAAATAAAGCACTCTCTGAAGATGTGAAACAGCATGAAGGACTTTTAGCTTAAGGCATCTGTTAGTCAATCAGTAAACAACAGCCCCAATTTAAAATAATAAAAAAAAAAAAGGGTTATTTCTATGGTATAAACACCTCTTGAGACAGCAAAGTTATCACTACGATTACATTTGACCTTTACTGCTTGAACTCCAGGGAAAATAATCACAATTCATAGAGTTAATTAAAAATACACAATGCTGCAGAAAATTGAAAACTGTTTGAAAATAAAGAGAGAAAATTTTATTTGGTAAATAAAGCTCCAGGTGCAGTTGGTTCTCAGACAAATAGAAACTTTCTAAAAATTCCTGCTGTTATAATTATAGTAATAGTTATTATTCTGCAATTTCCCAAATTTTCCAGTCTCTTGAATACTATGGTATAATCCTACTGTTAAAATTACATCTGTTGATAAACCAGATGTTTCATAGATTCACCTGAAGTGTAAGTTGATATTTTGCAAATCTGACAGTTTTTTCCTCAATACCAAGATACATGTGTATATATATACACACACATAAAGATATACAGTTTGTATATGTCCACCTTGAAATGTAACCATTAGGTCTAATGTAGACCCCAATGCAACACTAAAATAGCTGATTTGATCTCTCTTAAGAGATTTAAATTTTATCAACAGAATTATCTACTTGCCCATTTAAGGAGGCTTCTGATTCTTTTATAACATTGGTACTTTAGCATTCATTGCTTATTATAAGCAGACAGAAGAGCTACAGACAAAGGGCTTAGTCAGAATTGGGATCTCAATAATGATATTCACTAAATAAACCAGAGATGATGCCTGTCAAGGAAATTTATAACTGCGTATTATATGTGTGCATTGTATCAAAGCACAGCATACTCATAGGACTCTAATGAGGAAGTAAACAACACTGAGGGTCAGATCAGAGGGCTGCAACATTCTGCTCTCTACAGGGAAAATAACGGTTGAATTAAATCCTCTGTTGGTAGCTCTGCCACAGGTAGGGATGTATTTTACTCTTTAGACATATAAGCTGTTCTGGAAAACTATTTCCCAGCTTATTGTCACAGAGGTCTTCTATTGATCACAGCAAAACAACACTGTGATTGATCCTTCTTGTCTGTAGTATTTCCAATATGCTCATAAACTAAAAGTCTAGGTACCATTTATGTGGAAGTTAATGGGACAGTATGCTTGAGCGTACGTTACTCAATATATGTACAGTTTTATAGAACAGAGTCCAGTCTCTTTATGTCTACTGGTTTTACTGCAAAAGATCAGCAGACTACTTAAACAGTATTGCACATAAAAATATTGCTTGATAAACCTATCACAATATATACACATCTCCATTGAATCACACTGATTTTATATGTTTTTCTGTCCTGGCCTTAGGAGTATAGTAGCTGTCATATTTATCACCTCAGTGCTCAATGCCATCTTCTGTTATTTCAAGTCTTACTTCCTTTTCTAGCAGGCTGCGTTCCAGGTCCTATATTTATGCTTGTCCTTGAGCTTCACGGTGACAACTGGGAGGCCCTTATTCCTCTTCAGAATTTAGCTCTCCTGTTGACACATGTTCTGTGCAAACATGCAACCTCTTCTCTAAATAACATCAGTCTTTGCCTGACAGAGTTTACCACATTAGCATGTAACTCAAAAAGAAGTGGAAATATAGCAAGGAAAGGAGGCCAGAAAAAACAACAGTAAAACTGGTGCTTGCCAAGACAACAGAATAAAGTTTGTACGCTATGTATGTAGCCAGCACCAACGCAACTACTTTATTCTTACACGTCTCGTGAAACCTGTACTTAGTTCTCTGAAACTGATCTACATACACACCTCCCTGTCTTTCTGCTACCATGAACCATTTTACTGAGAGTCATGAACTTCCTGATAGGTCTGCCACATCAAATGTTGCTAGAAGATAGGACAAACCATCTCCATCAGCAGTGTAAGGCTGCTCTCTTTCTCAAAACCTCCACTTTTTGTGATACCTTGGGCAACAGGGTTAAGAAAATGAATTTCACATTGAAAAGCCATCTTCCTGTTAAGTGAAAGGAAGGAATACAGGAAAAAAGGAAGAAAAATTGGCTAATATTTGCCAACATTAATGATGAAGAGGACACAGAAAATTAAGTGAAGTAGGTATGCAAGTAGCATTATCTAGAACTGATTCTGAAGGAATGACAATGTATTTTTCTTTGTGTTGCTGATGCTCCACTCATTGGATGTGTATAATGCGCTCATGCATCTACCTGTGTTAATGCAGACTTGAAACATGAAAAAGCAACACCTCATACAAACCACAGGTTCAGCACAGCTTTGATTTGAATGGGAAGGGGCAAGGCAGCCATAACATCATGTAAGTTATGCAAAATTATATATGGATTCAGGCACTACCAGTTAGCCAGTGAATGAGAAGCCCTTTAATTTCCTTCACTCTATTCCTCAGAAATCCACCCTTGTAATCACACTTGAAGCAAAGAGAGTGTAGAAAATGAAGCTAAAAGAGGGAAAGATGAACTGTGCAGAGAAAAAGAATAACACTATAGTAAATATGGAGCAGAATTGTCTGCAATTTTACCATAATCATAGAATCTTATAGGTTGGAAAAGACCTTTAAGATCATCGAGTCCAACCATTAACCATGCCAACTAAACCATGTAATGAAGTGCCCTGTCTACATGCTTTTTGAATACCACCAGGGATGGTGACTCAACCAATTCCCTGGGCAGCCTGTTCCAATGTCTGACAACCCTTTCAGGAAAGAAATTTTTCTTAATATCCAACCTAAACATCCCCTGGCACAACTTGAGGCCATTTCCTCTCGTCCTATCACTAGTTACTTGATAGAAGAGACCAGCACCCACCTCACTACAACCTCCTTTTGGGTAGTTGTAGAGAGCCATAAGGTCTTCCCTCAGCCTCCTTTTGTCCAGGCTAAACAACCCCAGTTCCCTCAGCCGCTCCTCATCAGACTTGTGCTCCAGGCCCCTCACCAGCTTCGTTGCCCTTCTCTGGACATGCTCGAGCACCTCAAGGTCTTTCCTGTAGTGAAGGGCCCAAAACTGAACACAGTACTCAAGGTGCAGCCTCACCAGTGCCGAGTACAGGGGGACGATCACTTCCCTGCTTCTGCTGGCCGTGCTGTTTGTGATCCAGGCCAGGATGCCGTTGGCCTTCTTGGCCACCTGGGCACACTGCTGGCTCATATTCAGCCGAAGTTAATGTTTTTTACTGAATGAAGCACTCCCTGTAATTTGAGGTCTGTTATTCCAACCACATACCAACTCTTGAAGAAGTTACAGAAATGATGGGAATTATGGTCGTACTCAATTCTCCCCTGAAGCAAACTCCTTCACTTCTAAAAGTTAACTCGATGGGTGAAAAAACACTTCTCCAGAACACTAGTTTCATTTGTTTGTTAATTTATTTCACTATGTCTTTTTTTTTTTTCCCAGTAAAATCATATCTGTTCTAAAATAAAATTAAAACTCAAACACTGTCACAATCTGTTTTTCACAAACTGGGTATGATGAGGAACCTAAATATTCCTGTTACCCAAGAATAAACTCTAGTAATTGGAAAACAGTCTCAGATTTTCTCTGCAGCATTAAGTCAATCTGAAGAGATACCCAGCTGTATTCTGCGCAACTGATTAATTTTTCAGGGAAAGTAATGTATATGTTCTCAATGTGTTTGTTTTTCTTGTAAAACAGAAACAGCAGTCCATTCACCAAGCACAAACTATGATTCTCATGACAGTCCCAGTCTAGAATAGATTGTGGGGTGGACAGACAGAAAGGACAGAAGAACACCTAATGTGAAGAATTCTCTCCTAAGCAGCAATGGGCAATGCCTAGATGTGCGTATGCTATTACTAAAATGGCTGGAACATCAACTCTAGAATTGACTAACATTGGGCCAGAAAACAATCCTTTTATGGTACCTTCACTGTTTGGAAAACAATAATTGGAATTTAGAATAAAATAAAAATACATATACTTTATCAGCAATGAATCTTGAGCAGACTTCCAAACAGTGTAAGCAAAGAAATATTTCTATGAATGTTCAGTTAAAGTTCTGAATCTGAATTTAAGTTTGACTGTCTTCACACTGCTCATCTTAATTTTTAATACACTTCTAGTTAAGAAGTCATTTAAGAGGAAGTCTATAGCATTGGTGAATGTAAAAAAAAAATAAAATGTACGTATATCTGGAAAGTGAATCTTTAGTTACTAATTTTGCTTGTATTATAAACTTAGTTCTGAAAGAAAGGTCGTTCCTTTGACATAGAGAAACTTACTTGTTGACCTACAAGGCCAAACCTGTTTACTTGCAACAAATTATGAGCAGATAGTCTTTGTTCATAATGAGCTGTATGCATAGACATATTCTGCATATTAAGTATTATTCAGAAGCAACTTTTTAAAATGTGAGTCCTATACATATCAGCCTACAAGGAATAAAATATTGATTAAATACTTATCTCTAATAATTCACTAGGGGTTTTTTTATTAGTCGTTACCTACATTTTTCCCAGATTTTAATCTGATACCACACCTGCGACAAAGGGATTCATAGCAAAATGTTGCTGCAGTTGTTTCTTTTAAACTCACCTAGTTATTAGTTCCAAACTTCTTCCCTTTCTGAAGACTCAAGGAAGCCTCTCCATCTCCTGCAAGCTCAGACGAAGAGTGTGACAAAGCTATGCTGCTGGAAAGAAGATGACAGATAAAGAAAATTTTAGTCAGATTTGAAGTACGAAGTTGGACTTGCAGCAGAGCTCCAACACACAACATATGTGTTCAAAGCAGTCATTTTAAAAGTAAATGCAAGTCACTGTTCTAATACAATCGCTTCAACATTAAACAGCATTATTTAATCAGAGCAGTAATGGTATTTGTGACCCTGCAGATTCTGCAGCAACTTCCACTTCTTGATTGCCTTTCATGTTAAAAATACTTGCTCTTAATAACAGCAAAATATAACAAATATTAGTAAGAACAGAAAAGCAATGTATAAAAGTGAGGCACGGTATAAACAAAGATTCTATAGCAGAAATCTTCTTTTCACTGAGAAAATATCAAGGAAAAAAAAAAGTATCTGTTCTACCTTCTACCAGGCTAAATCTACTATAACTCCATTTGATTTACACCAGTGCAGCTGCAATGTCAAAGTCTCCTTCTCTACTACTTCATAATATGGACTGTGTCCATTAATTAATAGATTTGGACTTGGGGTTAAGAAACATAGGTTTATACAAATTTTGAAAGCCAAGATATTGTCTGAAAGGGATTCTCTTGCATTAATATATTTATACAACACAGATTAACTAGATCAACAATATCTGCAAGATATAGAAAAATGAATAAAGGTAATTATTAACATACACTACTTGTCTCGGAACTGTGGATCAGGCTACTTTGCAATTCCCTTCTACATAGAAAAAAAACTCAAGCTTTGTTTACATTTGCACCATTGTATAATTTTTTTTCATATGCATTAGAATACTCTGTTTTTCATGCTGTGAAAAATAAATATATTCAGAACAGCTGCAAAACATTGAAAAGAATTATTGTCTTAAAGCTGGCACTGATTTCAAGCAGATAGAGCATTCATTATTTCATCTAACAATGCGCATAGCTAAGGATCAGGAAAAAAACAACCAGATAAATATTCCAAATGCATTACTATATTTCAGCACCTGATTTTGGTGAAAGAATTGCATATAGGTTCATCTACATCAGATAGCATACATAGTGATATGTAGGAAAAATGAATTCAATAAACAGAATGTGAGAACTGTCTGTTTTGGTCATCTTAACTTAGATAAGCTTATTTGGCAGGCAAAAAAATTATGAAGCTTTCACTAAGATGTCAAGTTGTAGCATGTGCTCTGCTGGTAATGACTGGAATACATCAAGGTGTATGGACTGGCTTTTCCACTCCTTAATTTCAGTCAGTCCCACAAAGACAAAAATATTGTCTGCTTGTTTTGCCAAATGATACTTGTCTTCTTGCCATTGAACAATAATTAAATTTCATTCAGAAATAACATTTGGGTGGCTGCCCAATATAGATTGCTTCTTCCTGGATACACTTTCATAAAACGACATAAAAAAAAGCTACGGGTCTTCTGTCAAGACTGTTCCCTGTTGAGACTAAGGGACAGACCTTCAGACAATAGCGGAGATGCTAAAAGAAAGCAAAGACTGAAAGACACTTGCACCACAATTGCCTTTAGCAACTTAAACCTGACTCCCGTTTGTGTAGGTTTTGTGATCTTGCTTCCGTTACAGGTATTAAGAGGTCCAGAAAATACAGAACTACAATTGCTTTTGCCCCAGCCAAGGAAATCCATCAACACCAGCTCTTACAAAAAGCTCGGACAGAGGTGGCAAAAGAATCATACAATCATAGAATGGTTTGGGTTGGAAGGGACATACAAGGTCACCTAGTCCAACCCTCCTGCGATGAACAGGGACATCTTCAACTAGATCAGGTTGCTCAGAGTCCTGTCCAACCTGACCTTGAATGCTTCCAGGGATGGGGCATCTGCCACCTCTCTGGGAAACCTGTTCCAGTGCCTCACCACCCTCACAGTAAAGAATTTCTTCCTAATATCTAATCTAAATCTACCCTCTTTCAGTTTAAAACCATTACCCCTTGTCCTATCACAACAGGCCTTGCTAAAAAGTTTGTCCCCATCTTTCTTGTAAGTGCCATTTGTGTACTGAAAGGCTGTGATAACATCTCCCCAGAGCCTTTTCTTCTCGAGGCTGAACAACCCCAACTCTCTCAGCCTTTCCTCACAGGAGAGGTGCTCCAACCCTCTGATGATTTTTGTGGCCCTCTGGACCCGCTCCAACAGGTTCATGTCTCTCCTGTGCTGAGGACCCCAGAGCTGGACACAGTACTGCAGATGGGGTCTCACCAGAGCAGAGTAAAGGTGCAGAATCACTTCCCTTGACCTGCTGGCCGTGCTGCTTTTGGTGCAGCCCAGGATATGGTTGGCCTTCTGGGCTGCAAGCACACATTCTCGGTTCATGTCCAGCTTTTCATCTACCACTACCCCCAAGTCCTTGTCTGCAGGGCTACTCTCAATCCCTTCATCCCCCAGTCTGTATTGATACTGGGGCTTGCCACAGCAAAGGTGCAGGACCTTGCACTTGGCCTTGTTAACTTCATGAAGTTCACATGGGCCCACTTCTCACGATTGTCCGGGTCCCTCTGGATGGCATCCCATCCCTCAGCATGTGAACTGCAGCACTCAGCTTGGTGTCATCTGCAAACTTGCTGAGGGTGTACTCAATCCCACTGTCTATGTCGTCAATGAAGATATTATATAGTAGTGATCCCAATACGGACCCATGAAGGATACCACTCGACACTGATCTCCATCTGGACATTGAGCCGTTGACCACTACCCTCTGGATTCAACCATCTAACCAGTTCCTCACCCACCAAGTGGCCCATCCATCAAATCCATATCTCTCCAATTTAGAGAGAAGGATGTTGTGGGAAACCGTGTCGAAGGCCTTAAAGAAGTCCAGACAGATGACATCTGTAGCTCTTCTCATGTCCACCGACGTAGTCACTCAATCATAGAAGGCAACTGGGTTGGTCAGAGAAGACTTGGCCTTGGTGAAGCCATGCTGGTTGTCTTGAATCATCTCCCTGTCCTCCATGTTCCTTAGCATAGCTTCTAGGAAGATCTGTTCAATGAACTTCCCAGGCACAGAGGTGAAACGGACAGGTTGGTAGTTCCCAGGGTCTTGCTTTCTACCCTTTTTAAGAACAGCTTGATGACTTTACAAATGAAAGGCTTCTCTTAAGAACTTTCATAATATTTATATTCATTCACTTTCATAATATTTTTTAAACTATTTCCAAAAAGCATTTCTTAATTTTAGCCTGAAATGGAATTTCATTTATAAAATAATGGAAAAGAAAAAGCCAAATTAACAAATTTGATAATTAATTTTCACATTAAATTTCATAAGTCTGAAATGATACATTACAGATTATTTGTACATTTTTTCTGTTTCAAATCTCCAGACACCTCCATTTAACCACCCAATCAATTTTTCCCCTCATGTCTATTTCCAATGCAATTTCCTAGAGGTCAGCTTAGACATATATATAATATATATAATTTTAACCTGAGCAACAAACTATAAAACACGAAACTGCTAGTGGAGCTAGTAATTTCTCTCTACAATTGACCTTTCAGTCCTCCATCTATTTCATATTTCTGTTTAATCACATAGCCAGGGTTATTCTCACTCAGATACTCTCTATGTATGTTAGTTTTTATCAAATATTTACCACAGTTCTTTTCAAATCAAGGCTGACAAAGTTCACTTTTATAAAAGTATTCTTGAATTTTTTCATCATATTTTAAAATTACAAGATCCCACCACATTCAGAAGTGGTATATGTTTTGCTATACTATAGTCAGTTTTAAGCTAATTGGGCTAGTTACAGTTTCAAAAACAACACAGAAATGGAAGGTATTAAACTGATTGCTGCTGAGTTGGACATTATTTCACCATAAAGAACAATAAAGGAATGACAGTTTTAATATGAACGTTTAAGAAGTCATTCAAATTAAAACTTGAAGTATTTTTGCTTGTGGTAAGAGAAAAACATTTTGTGCCTATTATGAAACATTATCACAGGTCACATGGGAGGAAACACAATCCAAACATAGCTTAACTCCACCACAAGGAAGTTGACCCACACTGTCTTTTTATCCTCCATCAGAAATGCTATGTTTAAATACCTGTGCTCTAAAATAGAAGATTGGAACTTAAGTTAGGGAACCTATAACAACATATTTTACAAATTTTCCAAGTATGGATGCCAAGGATGGATTACCACTGATTAAAGTGGTAGCTTACACTAGACATGACATTGTATAATCACAGGAGCAGTTATATAATTTTTCTTAGGTATTATTACACACCTCAATTTCATCACTTGCCTTCAGTGAGGAAGTAAAATACCTTTTACAAAAGGAGATCAAATTCAGCATCGCTGACTATGCAAAGATGAAAGTAATTTTTAGAGAAGTAATCAAGAAGCATGATAGCTGTTTGCCTGAAGGTTTTCCTTAGCTTTCTACCAGCAAGACCATTTCTTCTGTATAACCTGTACCCTGGTATCAGAATGTATCAATGTTTGTCCCCCACTTGTCAAGAATATGTCCATATGTCAATATTCTCATTTTAAAATATGAATATTTATTAATAACTTATTTTTATTATACTAAGGCTGTCTTACAGCAAGTAGATGCATATATGCAATTGGAAATGATCATGCAGTGCCCTGGGTGAACTGGAAGCAGTTCAGGGATCCACAGTAGAAAAGTAATATTCAAATACAACTCTCTCTTAAGGCTCCTGCCCTGGACTGTAATTAGGAAACCCAGTTCCTGGTTTGAGTTCAAGTCAGTCTGTATTTATATAAAAGTTATCCTCTATATGCATTTTAAGGCAAATCACAATATTTTTTTAAGTTTAATAATCCCTAAAAAAAATATTCTCTAAATTATCAGAAAACCATTCTGTTTGGTACTGCTGGTTCTCTTTCCAGAAAAAGCCACATTTTCATTGAAACAAAACAACAAAACAATCAATCTGAAATCCCAATGGTTGAAAACTTCTTGCAAATTATGAAAAGGAGTTATTTTCTATAGAAAGTACTTATTTTTAAATTAAGTGGTTTTTATCCAAAGTTCAAGTATCTTTCAAAACACAACAGAAGGACGATTTGGCCAGCACTACTGAGGATGCTTTTTTACAGACACAAGTTTAGGTTCACAGCAGCAAGATAAGAAACGAGCCCTATGTCCACAAGTAACTCAAAGGAGGACTTCTCGGTAAATTCTGATTCAGGAATTGTCAAGTGTGTATTCCCACACACTTTGTTAGTCCATAGTATAGAAATCTATCCAAACTGAAGCCCACAGTGTAAACAAATCCCCTTTCAACTTTCTAGCTTTAAACTAGTAATTCTTCATTTATAACTCTGGTAGTTTACTAGGTAAGGTGTCTTATTTTTACACTAACTTTCATGATTTTCCAATAAATACCGTAAAGCAGTTTGATTAACATTTTTGAGGGGGGAAATCTGAATTTGAAGAGTTATTGTTCTGAAAATCTTGAGGTTTCTTGCAGTAGCACAATATTTCTACCATATGTTTTGCTTCCTTTGCTGCAAGTAGGGACCAGGTTGCTGTGGCAACTGAGTTACAGGATGACTAGAGAGCTGTGTTTGCTGACACTATGCGGCGGCATTACTGTCCTCCTTGAAGGAAGTGTCATATATTACATTTTAGTTGTTTAAAAGAGGGTTCATTTTGACTCTGCAGTAGAGTTGTCATTTTGCTTGTATTTACCTCTTCTTAAAGGTCTGAAAAGGTCTCAGGAGCCAGCTGTCATGATAACACCCTGGCAGTGGGGTCAATTAGATATTTGTTCCTGAATGTAAGTGGGACTGTAAAATTAAGGTAAATGAGGTCCTATCCTAGGAGAAAGGTTTGCTCTGTAGTACAGATCTGATAAAACTGGCTTTATGCTTTTATTTTTATTTTATTTTATTGTACTTCTGCAGGTCTCAGTTTAAAGGACAAAGTGGGGTCATAGGTTGGATACCCAATAGCCTTACAAATACCACGGCATAAAGGAAATCATGCAGAAATTTCAGCAGCCTTACAAGTCTGCTACCTGGTGAGTCACCTGACAAGTCGATAATTAAACAGAAGTACACACCCACAAAAATCCCATTTAGCATTACCCAAGGATATTTCCACTTTATTCTTTAGGAAGGACTAGAAATTAAAACTGTTCCTATAGACCAAACACACCAAGAGAACCAAAGTGAAAACGTTATATAGATTAGTGTCTGCTCTTCTGAAAACTTCCATTCATTGGCCATGAAATTGAAAAAGAGCATCAGTTATCTCAGATGGAAGGCCTCCTGAGCTGCCTCTAGGCATGACCCAGGCTGGGCACTACTAGCCTTCAGATACTGATCGCGAGCCAAAGAGATCTTGGTAAGTCTTCAGTACCCTATTATTTCAGCAGCTTTTCAGTTACAGTGCATAAGGAAGATAAATGGGAAGAGTCGCACATAAGTTTTTGAAGAAAACATGGCTTTCCACTGGACTGATGACCTGCACCTCCTTGTGAAGTCAGTATTTAGGAATGCAAGTTAGTCAGTTGGTATCCAGGCAGTTTGATAATTGCCATCCACTGGTGAGTTCCCCAAACAGAGCAAGTTTTAGGATAATCTGACTCTTCAATTATATATGTGCTTGATAAAGCAAACAAAAATACAAGAACTGAACTTAAGAAAGATGGAAAATACCCTCCAATTTAGGATGATTGATTACCTTTCTTGTGCTATGTCAGCAAAGGAAGTTCACTTTTCTTTCTGCTCCCAGGTTTCCCTTTAATGGCTCTCAAAGCCCTTCCTTCATCATTTTACCTTCATTTTATATATACACTGCCCAACAACATATCACATATTAATATGAAGCTTCAGGGCAAAATCCTAACCTCTCTGATGTTAATAAATGTTTTATCACTCAGCTTCTTAGGGCCATAATTTAATTGCTGGAAAAGGTAACACCAGTCTAGAGAATATGCAGGTGCCATCACTGTAACTAATGTTACCAAGGTAAACAAAATCCTGAAAATAAGTTATTATTAACACTATTAACCTAACATTCCTTTAGCTCAAAAAAGGGCTTGTCTTCATTAAAATTGCATCCAAATATCACTTATCAAATTGGCAGATCTCATTAATTAGATTTTGCCTTTAAAATCTAATCAGTATCTTAGTCCCAAATCATTTTTATGCTCCTTGCTCATTACAAAAACTGCTATTTTCAACTTAATCAGTTTTACTACTTATTTATATCTTGTTAGACATGAAAAAGCTGTGAGAGTGGGGTAGGCTATTAAAGAAAACATTAAACCTAGAGCTTGGTTTCTGAGAAATAAGGTGCTCTACAGGACTCCTAAGAGAGGAGACTGAAGGAAACATCATCCTAACGGAAATTTAGGAACTATACCTTGCAATATATTATTAGGCTTAAAATGCACTATGTTTAATAGAGCTCTCACATTCATTCAAGTGGAATTATTGCCAGTGTATAATTAGTCACACCTATCTTTCCTGTGTGCAAACCTCCTAAATCTACAAGAGTAGCACTCAAACCTCAGGTATGCACTCACACCAAAGGCTGATCATTTATCAACCCTACTGGGATGGGCAGGGGGCGGTGGCGGGGGAGCAAACCACAAACCGAGAAAACTTTCAAGATTTTTTTGAGGTGACAGACATGACAGACAGCAATGAGCAAAATCCCACTGTTCTCATGTTTGTTTGAAGGTTATGAGGTTGCTCAGCCAAGTTGAAATTCCCCTGAAAACCCAATGAAACAAATTTTGTAAGAGATATGTAACTGCATTACAAAGCAAATCTCTATTACTATCTTTTGGTGTTCCTCTGATTGTGCGATACATACCAAAAGCTGACCACAATATTTTTGTTTCACAGCAAAAAGAAATGGATTTATATTTTGTTCAGGTTTAAGTCATGGTTCAGTTCAGTTCACCTTGTATAAGAGAAATGAAAGCAAACCACAGAGATCAATGCAAAAA
>VYZV01029409.1:98336-115953 GCA_013401275.1 Pandion haliaetus | reverse complement strand
GTCATCTCCTGGCAGAAACATTTTATTCCCCTTTTTTTTCCATTCAAGGTGTGGCATAGGATAGGCTGACACCTCACAGCCAAAAATGACATCATTGCCTGTGAAATTCTGGACATCCTGAGGTGGCATAGAAATAACAGGAGCTGCAAAGAACCGACAGAATGGTGCTTTAGAAGACAGTGAGCAAAAGACAACACAAACAAAAACCATGTAACATTACAAAAACCATGTAACATTAATTCCTACTTTACGGGATAAAACTGGTTTGCCTTTTGCCATCTCGCACATTATGGAAAGCCACATGATTCCAAGCAGCTTTTAAAGCTCAGAACACCTTGTGTCCCATTAAAGGGTGAACAGGCTTTTTAAACCCACTTATTTCAAAGGACCCGCCTGTCCTTCCCCTTGCACATGATTATGAAACTCAAGCTGAAATTAAAAGTTTAGTTTGTGTCCCATGAGCTGTCATTGTGGACTAGACTAAAGGCCCACTAGTCAAGCAGCCAGTACTCGAGTAGACCTTCAGAAAAAAGTACAAGAAATTACATAGCAGACAATCACAGAGTAACTTGATTGTACATGATACTTCTTACTAATTTCTGTTACATTTTGGTTAGCTTAAAGCTAAAATACTGAGATTGCTAGCTTGTCAAAATTTGTTTTCTGAGTACATCATTGCCTTGAGCTTGCTAAAATCTCATCCCCCTCTGTTACCCCTGGAACTCACTGACTGCAGCAAGTTGCAGAATAACAGCATTAATACGTTTCACATTTATCCTTGATTACTATCAATTTCATCTGATGTTATGAAGTGAGTAATAAAAGTGATTGAAATCCAATTATTTTTCTAAGGGTTTATGTTATGCTTATTATAATTATTAGATTTCCACTTACTTATTTCCTATTGTTCTCTTACCCTCATCCCCCACCACTCTTTATTTATTGCCTCTGAATTATCCTCTTCCACTTTTTCCCAATGAAAAAAGCTGACATCAACCACGAGAGGGAGCCAGTCCAGGGATTTGAAGACATTAAAAAAAATAAATTATCACCTGATGCATTCATACGTGATTTAAATACATACCGCTCTATAAGCATGTATGAACATACTAAATGTTAAGAGGAGATGATGTTATGTAGCAGCAGAGAGCAAAATTACATAGTTACTGTTATCACAGCTTTCCTGTTTTGGAGATCTCGGCTTTTTTCCCCTGATCTATTTGTCCTCAGCAAGAAATGTTCTTCCTTCTAAAGCCTGTTTTCGTTCTATTTCCATACCAGTGTTTAAAAATGAATGCATTTTCTGGGCCATTAGACTTATACTTAATTATTGCTTTTATTTTTGTACAGATCCCAGATGCTTGGAAACAGAAACTTATAGTAAAAAATTAATATATTTTTACTTGCAATATTTGAATCAATATGTAGGTACAGCATTTATGCCTCAGCATTTAGAATTGTAACAGCCTGTTCCAGGTTTTCAAGCAAAGTTTCTAATACGTGTGTCAGGTTTTCAGTATTGATATCTGTGCAGAAAATATCAAATGTATACTGATTAAAATTAATGACAAACAAATTATACAGCAAAGTATCAATTTCCCCATTTATGAATGCCTCATTAAACAATCCTGCTACTCTTCAAAAGTAAGATTTTAAAACTAGTATACTTCTTGGATGAGAAATTTTTTGCCTATGAATTTATCACATAGGGTCTGATATTAAAACATACTTTGAAATATTAAAACTCAGTGCAGCCACACTCCTTTTAATGATACATCCACTGTAGTTAAGCTTCAAGTGTAAAAAAGAAACCAAATGTCTACATTGACTCACAAGAGTTCTTTAAGCTATTCCTGTACAGAGACAGCCTGAAAAACTTTATTTAAATAGGCAAATGGTGACTGGTTAGTATTTTTGTTCTGGTGCTAACACAGGTGTCCTATGGATACGCTGACAACACTAAAGTATTGCCAAGAATGGAGTCCTGCTTACACGGCTGTCCACAGACATGTCTCAGCCATGGGAGGCTGAGGGCTCTGGCTTCACCATGCCACATAAACACATCCTTAGCCTCAAGGACGTTAGAGTCTGAGTTACAAATCTACATTATAGCTGTTCACATACAAGAAATTTGTCTAGCACTGTCTACCGTATAGCAAGGCAAATTCCACACTGGAAATACCCCTTCCTCCGTTAACTATAAGGAGAATACAGATGATAGCTTAGAAATGCCTAGATACGGTCTGAGTCTCACCCAGCTGAGTACTTTTATTGAGGTAGTTAAGGCTTTGCTGGACCAGGGCTGACCAGGAATGGCATCACATGAGATCAAATTCATAGCAAGTAAGAAGACCCACAGTTTTATCTAACCAAACTGCCTTCTCTGAATCTGATCACACAATAAATACTTGCATTATCTACTCAAACTTGAAGTGCCTCCAGAAATAAAATAATATTTGTCTTACAACACTGTTTTGCTGTATTTTACAGAAGAAAATTGAAGTAATGATGTATCATTTTAACAAAAAATTTAAAAACTTAATTTTTGAGTGTTTCAGATTTTGTGTTCAGCCAAATTCTCCCATGCCTATCTGTGTGTACTTTTTTTTTTTTGCATAAATGTGTCTTTAGAAACAGATCTTTACTGTTATGATAACCTGTCATTTTGATTCCTGCAGTAGATAAATTTTTCTTGATAGCTATAGAAAGCATTCTGATATCTCAGTGTCTGGCGGTGAATGTGCAGTAGCTGCTCCTTTCCTATTACAAACCCAGTCATGAATTATCCTCATGTGTTACAGAAGACAGAAGCCAGAAGCCAGGAAAAGTCATAATACCGCTTCACCTTTCACAATCAACATTAACCCAATATCACTCCAGACTAATGAATTAGATAATGTGATTTTTTTTTTTTCCCCTTAACTTGTGCTAATTTTTGCTAATCTATGTCTGATTTGATGAAAACGGCAGAAAATTTTGTGGCTTGTTTATTTGGTTTTTTACTCCAAAATTTACATCTAAAATAAATTATGTGACACAGCTCAATGTAAAGAGAATCACTGCTAGCTTGTTCTGTTACTTCATTAAATCATTAGCAAGAGAGGTTTGAATATGAATGGGGATGGATTAAGTGTGGAGAATGTAACCTTGGTAAATTATTAGATAAACTGATCAAAACTAGCTTTCAGGAGAAGAAAGGCTTTCTCAGTGTTTCTTAGGGAGCTAGGCCTTTATCTTCTCCTTTTTCTGGTGGTAGATGAAAGACAAAAGGCTATGCTCTTCTGATGAAAGGAGTTTATTGTTAGTTATTTATTCATTGGTTGCTGTATACAATTAATCCGTTTGGCATCAATAGGAAACAGCAGATGCCTTGAAGGAGAAAAAACAAAACAAAGTACTTGGAGTTGAGTGAAGGTTATATTTATAGCTTGGTACCAAAACCCCACAGTGTTTAGTGTTTGTTTCTCATGCAAATTGGAGTCAGTGGAAAGCGAGTGCCGCAGCGAGGTTGCTAGTCTTAGAGCCAGACTCCCTGTTGCCTTTTGTCATCAGTTGCAGCCATGAAAAACCAGTCCAAATCACGGTGCGCTTTCACATGCCCACTGTGCTGCTTCAGAGAGCTGCCATGGCAAAGACAGGGATCACTGGTAGACTCTTACGGGGGACCGAGGCATGGCGAAACCCGTGGCAGCACTTCTGTGCCCTGCTGTTTGCTGAAAGGCCCAGGCTCCTTCCAGGGTCTAAAACACAATCTACAAAGCTAGCATGATCAGCTGCTGCTCAGAGAGCTTGAGAAGAGGGGCACTTGTACTCCCCCTCCCCAGCGAGCCCAGCACCCACCTCAGGCTCAAGTGCTCTGCTGCAGCTGGGTGCGTATGACAGCTGGGCACTTTCCTCTGCAAGAGCGAAGGAGACAGGCCCCCATTTTTCTTAACTAAATGCTGCACAGCACTGACGTGGCTATGAACTTTCCCCCAAGCTTCCGTGCAATTCAGTAAGCCGAGGGATCCTAGGAAATTTCTCTGCATTCCTAGAGAAAGTGTCCAGCCGTTCTGGGGACCCAGGGAAGCAGTGGGAAAGCGTTGGGGGTGATGACTGCATGCAGAGCAGCTGAGCTCATTCCTCCTGCTTGATAAGCGGTGCTGTGTGCCTCAGGGATGACTGCAAGGCCTGGTGAATGACACCACCAGCAATTAAAAGTGCTGGTACTTCCAAATTAAAGCTTTTTGTGCATGGCCAGTTCTGTTTAATTAATTACAGCGGACCATTGCTTTAAGCCTGTATGCCTGAACAGCTAGCTACCTCTGCTGCAAAGATAACATCACTTGCTACTAGAGTGGCACTTCTAACTGAAATCTTCCTGAAGGGGTTATGCTGCAAGAACTAGTGCTATTTTAATCCCAGATAAGAACACCTACCCGAGGGCTAACAGGCTTTCAATCATCCTGTGAGCTGGTATGCATTGAGTTTTCTGAATGTCTCTTTACTGACAAGCCTCATTTCCCAGCTTAATACCCTAATGGCAAATAAGGGATTCTTTAATGGATCTTTCTCTTGCAACTACAGAAAGAGGAAAGAAGTCTGGTATTAGCTGTTCATCACTTTTCCTTTTAAGTATTCAATACCCAGTGTTCATTCAATATAAAAGCACAGCATACAGTCTAAATGGGAGGCAGCAGATTACTAGCAAGGAGTGGGTAAAATGTACCCAAGTTACTCTCATATATGGACCTTTGCCAGAGATGCAATTTCAGATTCCCAGAACTGTGACCCATTTGTGGCCCAGAGACCTCTTCTACTTACTTCATTTGAGAAAATATTTCATTCACTTTAAAAAAAAAAAAAAAAATTCTCATTCAGAAAACAAAAGCCTCTTCACTTTTTCATTTTATATTCATGTGACTTAGGTGAAAGGTGACAAGGAATAAAGACTTGTAATAATGTGAAGAATGAGAACAGCATATGAGCAGGAGGCAGGATTCCCCCATACAACCCAGCTAAGAATCCTTCCATTAACAATCATCGCAGACAACTGTTCATGCACTGTGAGTGTTTTTAGGGAAATCGTTTCAGTTTGATTTTGTTCTAATATTTGGATTTCTCTTTCATGGGTTAGCTAGATTTTATGATGATTCTGAAATTGGATTAATTTGGACTTTTTTGTGAAAAGAACAAACCTGTTAATTAAGCCCTACGTTCTTCTATTGCCTCTACTTCACTGCTTACCATATATACACAAGTGGATACACACGCGCATACACATATATACACATATATGTACATGTGTGTGCATATATACATATGAATGAGATCTGCCTAGCTATCACCACTTTAATATCAGGTCAGTCATCACATGATAACTATTATTTGTCCAATCCTCCCAGACAATCCTATCTCTTTACCTGTTCCCAATTTTTGTAGAAAATACCTCATACTCTGCTTATTCATAGCAGAGCTAGTCTGTAGATCTATGACTTATTAGTCACCATGTGATTTAATCCACTAGTCTAATACAGAGACTTGTAATATACAAGATTAAGTACCGGCTGCTGAACCATGTTTAACACAAAGTAGCATTATGAAAAAATAATAACAAAAATGCAGTATTAGTTTAATAGACTAGAGCATCTAGTAGCACATCTGAAAATAAGAATCGGATCTTTTTTCTGTTTGGAAGTGCCTCTGTACATATTACCTGATTCACATGGTCCTTTATGTTTCATGCTGATATTCTTTTTCGTAGCATAAGCCTTGTTGAATTGACAGATGTTCTCGTAGGTTTTCCCTTCAGGTCCGCAGATGCTCTCTTGGAACTTGCACACACACTGGGGTTCAGGAACTTCCCCAAACCTTGCTTCATCAGCATCTAACCTGCACTCGAGGTTGTCCCCACATTGCCCGTAAAAGTGATTGCCCTGGTCCAAGTCGCAGATCTGACCTTCCACATTTCCACATTCAGGACAGCACCCACAACGATCCAATACAGTCCCGGCTGGACAGTCTTTAGGCTCCGAGCAAAGTGCCAAATCGCATTTTCCACAACTCTCTCCTTCCCTTAACAGCCTCCACCAGCCTCGGTGGTACAAGGCAGGGAAACTCTGAGAAACCTGCACCAGTACTACCAGCACTGCTGTAACCATCGGGTGCTTCATCTTGAGAATGTAACAAACAAGCAGAAAAGGTCCTTGGAGTAAAGCCGGGGGGGGGAAAAAGAAAAACAAAAAAAAGGAAAGAGTGAGCTAGTGAGAGAAAAACATCACAATCCTCTTTTTGTTTTAGAATGTAAATTCTACTGCAAACAGAGGCTTTAAGAAGAAATTAGCATCAGATTCCTAATCTGGAACTGATAATAAAAATGCATACAAACCCACCGGCTTTTCTCTAATGCAGTTTGGAATGTGAGTATTGCTTGCACAGAAACCAAACTGCCCCTTCTGACAGCTGAGTTGAAGCTCTCTGAAAAGCTGTTTGCTCAGTGTCTCCTTGAGCCAAATTTGCAAAGCGTTGCTCTACTGAAACAACATTATATTGCAGCTATTGTAGAAGGGAGAACAGGGTAAATTAGTGTAAAATTAAGACATTAACTGCTATGAGCTTTTTGTGTGTGTGTGTCCCCATCAGTTGAAAAAGATGGTCACAAAAAGATAAACGGGGGTACAAAGTAGCACCCAAGATACCAGTACCCTAGAGCTGAGCCAGTGCTCTAGAGAATGGAGCAAGGTTTAACACCAAATTTCATCCATTAATGATCACAGCTAGGGGGTTCTGAATTAACAATTTACTTACAGGCAATTTACAAGCAAGGGACAAGACAAGACAGCTGGAATTGACTTTAAACTCTTGGATTTAAAATGAGAGGTGCCTAGACCCATTAAAGAACCCATTGTTCTCTCGACATTTAGCTTCTTTTCAGTGTGTATGGGTGTTTATGATTTGCAACCCAAAATAACGTGGTCCACATTTGGCTCTAAGAGCAAAGTGCAAAAGGTTTAGAACATAGACAAACACGAGCAAGCCACCACAGCATCTGCAGACACCCCAGTTTTACTGAAGTATTAGATGCATCACTCGTCTTTTCCTAGGACTTTTCTGCCTTCATGTCTTAAAATGTACTCACAACTGTTAGTTATGAAGGAGGTAACTCTGGTTTCTTTTCCCACTTTTTCTGTGTATAAATTTCTGCTGGTTCAGGGAGATGGGTTTGCAGGGTCACTTCTCACCAGATGTTGCACTTTTCTTTGTACATGTCAGGATTTAGGCATGCTCCCTATCATCCTATCTCATACCAGAAAACTCTCCCTTGCAGCGCTGAGGAGGCTTCTTGTCTATGGACCATAGGCTGCTGTTACCACTGCTCAAACCATGTGCAGCTCAGCAGAGATGCATCTTGCTGTCTGTTGGAGGTAGAAGTGAAGCATAACGGACCTACAGACCCTGCAAGTATGTCTCAGTAGCATGGGTCAAGGAACACCGCTCCCTACAAATGAAACATCTTTGTGTGTTTGTTAGCTTAAAGTAACTCCATGTGCATCACATTTTCAAGACGTACGTATACGACACTGTTAACAAGATGAAATAAAAGGGAAATCATGCTTGTGCCTACTTGCCCTGAAATCATCCACTAGCAGCTTTTTCTACTCTTTCCATATTCGTGGTGCTTAGCTGCTTACGTAAGCTCAGTGAAGGATGCAGTTTGTTGTACCAGCCTTACATCCTCTGGTCACGTCCACAAAGGCAAATCTTTTGGGGATGTATGTTTACTTTCCATCCCAAACATCTCCATGGCTTTTCCCAAGTTCAGCTTCATACCTTCTGCACCAATTGAAATTACCTCTTGCTTTGAGTGAAGTAGCAGGCTGCTTCAAAATCACTCCCTTTTCCCAAACTACATATAATGCAATTTCCCTCTGGCCTTCGTTGGCGGAGCACTTCTTAAAGGCAGCCTGGAGACACCTACAGGGCACTGCTTATTTCTGTGTGATGACTGGGCTAATTCATATTGTAATCCATGTTTTTGCTTTGAAGACAGAATCAGACTGTAAAGGAGTAACTTATGTGTGCAATTGATGCTTTTAACATTGAGAGTCAGAAAAAAACTAACCACTCAATTTAATGGCACATTGATTTCTTGTCCCCCCTTCTTACTCCGTTTAATGTGTTTTATTTCACACTTCCTCACCAAATTCTAATTGGACGCTTAGTTTCGTATTATAGGGTCTACTCATCACTGTCTATTATTTGTGCCTACAGCTGTAGGGGATGGGTATCTAGAGGACAAGGATTTGCTAGGCTCATATAAAGTAAAAAAAAAAAAAATGTTTACAGTGGTGAAACTGTGTATGCAAAGTGGAGCCAAAGCAGGGAGGGCTGCAGGCCAGCACTACCCCTGTTAAGGCTGAGCTTTGCCTGCTGTCTTCCAGGAAACACGTGATTTGAGGGCTGTAAAACAAAAGTATACAAGGAAGTACCTCCTGTGTCCTGGCACTGAGGGAACCCATCATAAATAACCTAGAAAGCATGTTTGGCATTTATCTGACTAATGTAAGCTGAGTTCTTGGTGGGTTCAGCCTCTAAATTAAGAACTGCTTATGCCTGTGGTCTCCTTGGAACAGCTGCTGCTTGGCAGGTGATCTACAGCTGAAGGTTATGTAGCCACTGATTCCTGAGCTCACCTGGAACAAACTGGGGCAGGGAGAGGTTAAAGCACTGTGGTAGGACATAGAGAAATGGCCTGATAGCTGTCTAAAATCCCTTTCGTTAGCAAGCTGGCTGTGACTCTCCACCCTGGATGTGTGTGTGGCAGGGTCAGAGCAAGGGGGATAAAGGGGGAGCAAGGAAAGAGAGTGGGATGCACAGCTGGGTTTGAAGCAGTACATCTAAAGGCATAGTCCCATCTAGTTCAGTAATAAAATATGCATTATTTCAGTATGTCTCTAATCCCTGAAGCTTGCTTTGGTCGGTTTGGTGGAAAAACAGTGTTCATTTTCATCACAAACCTTGAATTACCTTAACACTAAATATCTCCCAGAACAAAACAGAAGCAACAGTGGTTTAATGTCACTGGTGGAGCTGCAAGACAGGCACCAAAGTACAGTGTCTGCTTTTCAGACACCATCCCCCAAGGGCTGCCTGGAGAGCTGACAAGCAGTGCAGAGGAGACTCCCACAACCCCTCCAATGAGGGGAGGAGGTAAGCAGCTGCAGTGCATGAGGGGAGCTTTCTACCATCAGCTGTGAAATAACATTTTGGTGAATAATTTCTTTAACAGGCAGGTTGAACAGCATTAGTGTACCCTCTGTCTCAGCAGCCAGGGTAGTGCTAGCCATGCAGCACCTTCCCTGCGTTTTTCTGGGTATTGCTATATGGTGTGATCAGCGCAAGGAGTTCTGCCACCATCTTCTGGAAAGAGCAGCACCCGAGTTGGGTGATGGGCAGTGAGGGGACATGACAAAATGGCCCAGTGCTTCCTATACCCTCAGACTGCATCTTCCACCAGGATGTGGGCAACATCTTGCAGAATAATTCCAGTAAGTGAATTGTTAAGGAAATTGTATTCCTATTCATTTCCTGCCTTCTTCTTGGGGCCCGGTGTTATGCTAAGCTGCTGACTTGTATTGCGTTACTCTACTTTGCATGGCAATAGATAAGGTACATGGCTGATGCAATGTGAAATCCTATTGCTAGCAATTCCTGAAGTACTGCTTTTTCAGACAAAACGTGGTTCAGCTCTTCATTCTGTTTTTATTTGTGTCAATGTGGGGTTTACTTAAGTAAAGGCTTCTGAATCTGGATCCTCCCAGACTTGCAGATCTGGCTCGTGCACAGGAGCCCTGTAAGGAATAATGACAAAACACAAAAAACTTTGAAGTGTCCCTTCTGTCTTTGTCCTGCAGTGGTTCTTCTTGAACAGGTGAAGTCAAGTTTGGAAACTATAGTGCTCTGTCTCAGGTCGTTTTAAGTACCTATTCTTGAGGTTCCTTTAGAGAGAGTAAATCTTGGCTGACTCAATGTATTTCCATCCAAGAAACTTTATACTTGTATTACGTGCACAAAAGCAGCATTAAAGAACATTAATGTTTAGTCTGTTATGCTGGGTAATAGCAGACTACAGGTGGCTGTGCCTATTGGGTATATGCATTACCTGATACTGTACGACTCTCCTAGGATAATTTTCTCTCCCCACAGTATCCAGAATAGAGCTTCAGTTGAGGTGCTCAGCTCACCTGAAAACAGTATTTAGGTTTGTAGAAATAAGTGGCAAATGGTAGAGATTAATGCAGATGAGACAAAAAAGGTTGGGTGCTATTTGCAGTTTCCTAACAGAACCGCTGACCGGCGGCAATATTGGCACAGGCAGTCCTGGGATCACCAAACATTGCCTTTTTTGGTGCCAGCCCTATTTGCTGACACACTGCTTTCATGAATCTCATCATTAGTGCATGTGCTGTAAGCACATGAAGTATAAGTTAATTCTACTGTAACATGATTATTAAATCCATTAATCAAAGACAGAAGATCCGTAATTAACTTATTCTCCAGCATCAAGTAAATGATTCTGCTGTGAGCTTTAAGAAAGCAATTGTTCACTAATATGCAAAATGCAGTGGGGCTGTTAGACTATAAGACTCTGTAATTGTATAATTAAATTCTAAATTTTGCATATTTTAATAACATATATTTTAATTATTTTCTTTGTAAAGTTAAAATGGAGGATCATTATTTTTTTGTTGGTTTGGGGCTTTTGGTTTTTTTTTTTTTAGGTTTCACATGTACTTACCAAAAATGGAAAAAAAAAAATTTGTCTGTCTCCTGCCTGTAAGTTGACTGTTTTCATGTAAGGCTTTGGCTAGGCTTTTGGTGACTCAGCTTGGACCTGTCTCCAGCAGTGGCTGACTATAGATTTCTTGTGTGTCACATTTCAGCATCATCATTGTTGGTGACTATAGGCATTCAAATTTTAACTTGCAAAGACAAAAGAAGAGCTTGCTAGCACTGTTCTAGTACCAAAAGCTTAGGTTTGATTTAATATAGGCTTACTGGTGCTTTTTCATACAAATAAGTCTGGAAATCCTTTTTCACAAGCTAGTATTTACTTCCAAGGGGCCAGATATTTCAAGGGTTCTTTTCAAGCCTGCTTCACATCTCTGCTATCCTTTAAGAAGACCAAATTTCTGAAAGCGTTGTAGTTTTACCCAGAAACACCCAAGCCTCCTGTCCTGTAACAGGAAGGTGATACTGGAAACATTTAGGGAGTTAGCAGTAGGTAATCAAGCACTTCTCTGGAGCCGTTCTTTTGAGACGTGAGAGTTATAGTGAGGAGACTTGCACAGAAAGTGTCATGAGGGCATTTCCCCAATGTGTCCTGCCCACGTTTCCAGCCTCGCAAATCTTAGTTGCTCAACTTAACTTTTCTCTATACACTTTAATCACAAGTACAATATAGAAGCAATAGCCAGCATCATTCTCCTTCCTCTTTGAGGGAGGGAACACGAAGGTTTGTCCACCTTCTGCCTTAATTTTAGAGAGAGCTAATGGAAAAGCATTGCTGTGTTTTGCACAGACCACAGTATTTTCAGGTGTCATGTTTTACTGCAGCAGACGCTGCAGTTTAATGCAGAGTGAAACAATTTGTGTGTCAAAGGCAGTTGCTGTCTACATCAACAGTGACACAGTAGTGCCATCGGGTACAGCAGGGCTTCAGAGACACCGGAGCTTGGGGAAAACTTATCAAACCTCACCACACAAAAACAGACTAAAAAAAAAATGAAGAGCACAGGAATGAGTGTCTTGCACATGCTGTCAGTTACAAGCAGCAGGACAGAAATGGGGCAAGGGGCTGGGGGTCCTGATGGCAGTGTGCAGGAAGGGGTGGGAGATGTAGGTAGGGCCCTAGGATACCCAGCCTGTCCCAGGATTGTGGGTGGCACCCACTTACCCGTGTCACCAAGGGATGGATGGTGTGAGAGTGGCTAGTAATATCTGTGTGGCCCTTGCTGTGCTCAACCCCTCCTGGGTGTAATTTTCAGCAGTATGCTTGAAGACTGGCCTGGTCGTTATTGCAGACCCACAACAAACATGCTCTAAGTATTTGGAGAGGGGCTGGAAGGAAAAGAAACAAAAAACGCAAAACCAACATGGTTCTGGCTCTGCCAATGTTTTGAGGCGCTTTGACCTAACAAAGACTGAAAAGTAATGTTAGCTCTGGCCAGTAGCTGCCGAGAGCCAGGTTTGTGTGTGTGTGTATCTGTCCATTCATTTCCCAGCAGAGGGACCGTGACAGGAGACAGACAAGAGTAGGTTTAAGTCCAAAGATGACACTAGTGGTGCTACTAGTTACATGCACCAGCAAAGTTCTGAAAAAGAGCAAACCACAGTGTTACCTAATAGAGAAAGGGAGATCTGTGAAACTTGCAGACAATGAATATAGAGTCATTTTTCTTGGCAGCCTTAATGCTGATGGATAGGACAGTTTGCCTTGTCCAGTTTATATAAGAGCAGCTGATATAAAATTACTTCATAGCTGGATATTTATGAGAAGTTTCATTTCAAATAATATAGGTTTTGCCTCTGGCAGTGCTGTGGTTTAGCCCTGTTATTACTGGGAACTAAATCTTTAGGATATTCTAACTATAACTGCAGGGCCTGTTTGATCTACCCAGCAAAGTTAATATTTTCCAAAGCAATGGAAAGTTTATAATGGAAAGTCTCATTAGCAAAAACTACCTGTCCCTGAAAGCAGCCAGGAAATCAGGCACAGAGAGGAAACTTAGGGGATTTTCCTTCAGCTTCACCTGCTTTCCCTCACAGAGCAATACTGAAGAAAGTAGTGTTTTCCATTACAGCAAATGTACAGATAGACAGTAAGGATGCTTCTCTAGGAAAGCAACTAGAAACCAATTTCTGATAAAAAGCAAAATTCTCTCAGCTTGTCTCTGCTGCACATGGATCTTGCATGAAATACTCTTTTATCTCTTGAGGGAAATAGGTTTCAACCCTGGTGCCAGACCCTCCCCCCAGTCCAGCATTGCTCTAAGACCTATGCAGGAGAAGGGCTAAAGAGGAGGTACTAGTACCCCCACTATGACTTCCAAGGCTGTTTTTTCAAGTGTGAGTCTGTCCTTTTTTGTGCCAGAGCAGTGGTATAAATCGGATCTTCTCAAATGATTCACTTGCTCCTTTGGAGCGTGCAGAGCTAAGGGCTGCAGTTAGTGAGGCCTACAGCCCGCATGGTGTTGGTAGGGCCCCTGTAGTCCTGCAACAGTCTGGAAATGCAGAGTGGGGCCTCCTGGAACTGCCAGCTGCGCTGAAGCCTCCCTTTCCTCAGGCTAAACCATAAATCAGGCTCCAACTGCTTCTTCCCATATCTCCTTCAAAGACACAATTAGCTCTGACTATTGTTACAAAGGGAAATAAGTCTGCAACAGACATGGGTTCAGGTTGTGAGCTCTGGTACTATAGCTTCCAAAAAGCCTATTGCCTGGACAATGGTGGTCAGATCAAAATGACCAGCAAAGAAGCTGGAGAAGAGAGCAGGAATCTGCCTCCTACCACTGTGCTTAGGTTAAATTCTGGAACAATTCTAACACTTCTGACAAACATTTGTGTTCACCTGCAACCAGAGAGCTTGAAAAGAGATGCACTGTGCTGTCCAGTGCAGGGGACATGCAGGTTGGGTGTAGGGAGGGAAGGCTTTGCTGGCTTTAGTCTGAGATGGTTTGGGCACCTGTGTGTTATGCAGCAGTAGGAGGTGCAAGTTGTGAAAGAGGACAGGAGGGAACTTCAGAGTTAGTAAGGACAGAAAGCAATGCCTGAGCCAAGCTTGGAGTGGCAGTGCTTACCACTGAAAGAAGGGCTGAGAACACAGGTATTGCCTCTTGCTGGTAAGATTTCCTGCTGTTTTGAGGACTTTGTGTGTTGTCTACACACAAACAGGACTGCATCAAAGAATCCTGCAGATGGGCACCCCTGAGCTTTTGGGCTCATGCCTCTGGTTAGGAGTAGTAATCTCCAAACAAGATCATTCATCTACATACTTGGAGGTTGAAGAACAAATGAAAAATCAATGGTGGGTCTCTCTCGCAAATGCTGAAGACCACATTGTGCCTCTGGGAAGATGAGGCTTGTCTAGGGATATTTGCTACTCCTACCTTTCAATAATGCTTACACTCTTGGAGTCAGGATGGGGCAGGGCTCTGGGTTGGATTTGCCAATTTTTAGAAGCCCAGACCTACTCCTGGCCCCTTCACGATCCTGCTGTTTGAGGGTCACAGTAATGTGTGTAGTTCATCTGTGATAGCTCTTAGCTTTGCATGGTTGTTCCTAATAAAAGGCATGGAAGCTGGAAACAGTATTAAGTGAGGGGATGTGAATAAGCATGAGTTAAGCAGTAAAGGCCTGAGTCCGTTTTCATCAGTAGCCAGACTCCCATTAACTTAAAACAGGCTCAGGATTTCACCCAGCACTTTTAGCTCAGCCAGCTTCCTGTTTGAGTTGGCAGGGCAAATGTCTTTGTCCCTGTCCAGCGGGGCGTACTTTGGGTTGTTTTTCTGTCCAGGCTGATGAAACACTCTTAGAAGTCTCAGTCTACTCCAGCCACAGCGTGGCTAGAGAAACCAAACCCAAACATCTTGCACACACTGAAAATCATAATGTTTTTGCATTAAATGCTGACCTGTTTGTCCTAAAGTAGATATCTGAAAGCACAAGCTTTCTTGAAGAGCTGGTCTGGTCTTATGTGCCATTACATTTCACGACAACTGACACGAATCTAAATCTGCACTAAAGAGGCTTTCTATTAAGTCACTACCTCAGCTTGTAGAAAATACCAGTTAAATGGTATCCATGGCAGCTGGAGTGGATTATTCTTGTTATATCAGTAGAGTGAAAAGGATACTGCTGTCTTGCTGCTCTCCTGTACCACAGCATATTGCAAAGGTAGACCCGCTCATGTTTGTGCTTTAGAGCCGGTGGGCTGCAGGGAAGGAAAATGGCAGGACATCTCTGGGAAAATCTGAACTGATAGTATAAAGCCAAAACATACTGTGTCCTTGTGGGGGAGGGAAATAATATCTATATTTAAAACAAAGCACTGCAGGTGGGCATATGTCTCAAACTGGATAAACTTAAAATTCTGGACTGGTGGGAGGACTTGGTCCTACAGTAATGATAAGGGCCAGCTGCATGGTCTGACCCTACCTGTGGAGCTTTAATTCTATGTTCTCTGAAGTTTCATGATTTGTTTTCTGGGGCTCTCAATCCAATAAAACCATAATGGAGTACCAAGTTAATAAAACTGTACATGTTTTGTAATTTAGTGGAACTATAAAAACATTGAAACAAATACAAGCCGTTTCCATCCAAATCCCTCTTCTGGTAGAGGTTTGGGTAAATGGAGGGACTCTGCAGTATGACTGAAAATAAAACCCCTACAACATACTAGAAAAACCAAAACCAGATGACTTGTGGATTCACAGGCTTCCAGAAGGGCAAGTTCTCGGGTCATGCCTCCAGACAGTTCAGTGCTAAGCAGCTGCAGCTGCCCAACGCACCCAGCTGAAGCCCTGTCCCTGTAAAGGCAGGAGTCAGGACCTCACCATGCTGGTACACCCTGAATCTGAAAATCTCTTCTGTTTCAAAACTGTGCTAGCACTTACCTTCCTCCACGAATCAGGCTCAAACAACCCCCTAGGTATCGTATCAAACTGCGATAAAATTCCATTCCACCCCTACTTCTCCCTAAAAGACATCCTAGGATTTACACTAATACTAATTCCACTAATAACCCTATCCGTGTTCTCACCTAACCTATTAGGAGACCCAGAAAATTTCACCCCAGCGAACCCCCTAATCACACCCCCCCATATTAAACCAGAATGATACTTCCTATTTGCATATGCAATCTTACGCTCAATCCCAAACAAACTAGGCGGAGTGCTAGCCCTAGCTGCCTCCGTGTTAGTCCTCTTCATAATACCCCTCCTACATAAATCTAAACAACGCACTATAACCTACCGCCCCAGCTCCTATTCTGAACCCTAGTCGCCAACCTCATAATCCTGACGTGAGGTAGCCAACCAGTAGAGCACCCATTCATCATTATCGGCCAATTGGCCTCCCTCACCTACTTCACCACCCTCCTAATCCTACTCCCACTAGCTGGAGCCTTAGAGAACAAAATACTAAATCACTAAAATACTCTAATAGTTTATAAAAACATTGGTCTTGTAAACCAAAGAATGAAGACTGCCCCTCTTCTTAGAGTTCACTTTCCCCCCCTCCCCCGGCCCGCTTACCAGCGGGCCATTATTGCTAAATTTTAACTAGAACCTCCCTAATAAGACGTCCCATGTACCATTACACACTATGTATTATTGTACATTAAACTATTTACCCCATCTTAATGCCCCATTCTATGTCCTACATTCTATGCATGTACTACGTCCATATTATGTAAACGGGCATACATCTATCTAGTCCATCTATACATTCAAGGACAATTCTATTAATGATATCAAGGAAATCTCCTATCTCCCCCGTGGCCCACCTTTAAACCCCACGACTCCTAACTTACCTCTCTCCTCCATACGGATGATTCTTGGGGAATAGAACTTCATGGTAACCGGACATACCTCTATGTATGCTAGTGCTAGTGTACACTCATCACTGCTTAGGATCTGGGATCTTCCTATAGAGTACACTGACATTATACAAAAGCCTTTCTTTCTGGAGAAGAAAAAAACCAACTCTGTATCTAAAAGTAAATTTGCTTCCTCTTCTCAGTTTACAGTTTGTAACTCTTCTGTTCATTTAGCTTACAAGCAGGGATGATCACCCAAATGTTAGCTCCCAAAATACGGATATCTTGTTTGCAGTCATACGTACCTGCACTAATCTGATGAAGTAAGAAAGACATAACACAGATTTTTGTACCCAACCAAAGCAGCTTGCAGTTCAATACTGAATTCTCCTGGTGAATTGCTAAGAGAGTAAAACACAATTAAAGAGTTTCAAACCACAGGAACTTTGAGGAAAACTGCAGTCTGAGACACAGATCTCAAAAGGGTAAGGAGAAAGAAAGAAAGAAAGAAAATGCATCAAATTATTCATTACAGATTTAACACTCACCTCAGATTAACAAGAAGCCCATTATCTGATCCCAAGTGTAACAACAGGCTGTGATTTAAAACAGCTTTTATTCATTAATGAATAGAAAAGTTATTTCAGTGAGAATTTGGAGAAAACCTATGCCAATTACCAGCACTAAACAGTCTTTCCTTGTAAAGACATGGCTGGCTGGCTGTGTGTTGTGACACTAAATACAGAAAGCAAACGAGAGTGGTTTCTGCTACCAATTCACTTGGTAGGTTTGAAATGGAATTAACCTTTTAAAAATGCAAAGTATTCCTTACAGCAGATGGTAATGTTTGCATATACAGATACCTCTTGGAAATCATAATGTAAACCACATGCTCTGAAACAATAGGATTCCTGAGCTGAACCCTTCATCCTCCTGAAAATGAAAAATAACACTCTCCAAGCTCAGACTGGTGGCTGCTGCAGCAGGACCAGCTCCTGCTTATGCTGGGGTGAAGTGGGCAAAAGAAGAGTTAGAGGAAAA
>VYZV01029409.1:45352-98266 GCA_013401275.1 Pandion haliaetus | reverse complement strand
GGTATTTCTCCGTCATTCACTGCTACACTCTTAGGCATATATGTATTAGCTCTAGAGAAGGGCTGCAAATAGATAAGCTGTGTTAGCCTGTTCTAGGTCTCCTCTATAGTGCACCTCCTTCATATTTTTAACTGGATAAATTAATCCCCATAATGCTTTATGCTGTGTGGCTAGACTGCTTTTGGTCCCTGTGCTAGCTAGGGCAACTCTCCGTAGCTTATTATGAGGCTTCGTATTGCTCTGCGTTGCGCCAGAGACAAGCATTTGCATTTCTTGAAAGCTCCTCGAGTTACCCACTTTGCCTGACTGCTGTTCACTATCCATCATGCTTTCCTATGGTAACACACGTTCACAAAGGCTTTGTCCACAAAGACTTAAAGTAAGTGCAAATGTTTTTAAAGAGACAAAGATTCCAGAAGTTGTGGCCTTAAGAAGTACATGTAAGGAAAGGTTACAGCAGACCAGAACATCACTGCAAAGCAGAATTATCTCAAAAAGCAAGTCAGTCTTTTCTTCCATACATTCACATTCTGCCAAGAGCACAAACAAATTGGCACCGTGGCAGAACGGTAAATGTTAGGGGTAACTCTATCCTGTGGCTTGTCCAGATTCGTGGTACCAAGTTCCCTCAGAGCTACAGGGCAGATGTGGTCAGCGGGAGGTGAAACAGCTCCCAGCTCAGGAACCATCAGCCTAGAGGCTCTTCCAGAGAGCAGGCTGCACTCAAAAACCCCTCCTGTTCCCTGTAGAGCTTAGGCAAGGCTGAACCCTTAAGCAAAACAGAGCTGTGTGCAGTGCTTACCTGTGGCTTTGTTCTCACCTGCAGCTTACGTGTTACATACCCGTCCTTTGTGAGAAAGGCTGATTTTCAGCTGGTGTCTGTCAAGATATTGGGGCTAATCTTTGCACATGAGTAACATGGAAGCTGCTCTGTGCTCCACACCTATCAGGATATGAAAGTCTCATCTTGAATTAAGTGGTGCGTCTAGCTTGTGTTAGCTAACACCCAAAAGAGACAGGAAAGACTTGGGATTGTGCCATGCATCATCCTGATGGCTCTGAAGAACACAGCTGGGCTCACAATGCTCATCTGTCACTGCCCTCTGCCCAGCATCACCTGTGGGATGACAGCAACACCAGTAGTAACACCAGGCTGCTCCAGGACATCAGTGCAACTAAGCTGGCTCGTTTCACTGTAGGATGTATTAGCAAAAGTCAGTTTTTGTCCCTCTGACATGCCTGATGTACCTGCAGTAGGATAGAATCTAGATGGCTTGCTTACTTTGTGTCTTCCTTTCCATATGTGGTCCTTGCTGAGCATCAGTTTGACTACTGAAATGGCCTTAGGACTACTGTGTGCACCCAACTGAGGCCAGAGTTAATATCTTGTGTTACAGCAGGGCTATATAGGGAGACAATCATGTGTGAGGTGTATTAAAGTGGTGAAGTCCATCACTGAGAGAGAAAATTGTATGTAGGAGCAGATAAAGCAGGAGTCCATACTTTAGAGCTTTTAAGAGTTTCTGAAGTAAGATGTTTCCCCTGGCCAAGCCAACAGCTCTTAAAGAATATTCTCATAAGGTATATGAAAAGAACTCTCCTTTCTCTACTACCTTCTGCCCCTCCCTCCCTCCCTTCCTTCTTGAAGTTACCAAAATCAGCAGTAAATGAGAACAGACGGAGCTGACACTTTTCAAGACAACATGCTGTTTGCTAGGCTGGGTCAATAAAAAAACATTTCTCTGCACAAAACTTTGACTTAGAACAAGTCCTGAGCAACTTCAAAGCAGCAGAGTAGTAACAAAAGCTGCATCTAATGAAAGCAAGCCTTGAGAGTGGCAGTCTACTATAACGTACAACGAAATTCCTTTTGTTAACATTAATATTTGGTGGCCGGTGTAGAACACATTAAGGCATTTTAGTTGGGTTTTAAAGAAAGAAATTGATACAGAAAGAAGGTAATGATTTTTTTAATAGAGGATCTCTCTGGGGGTTAGTGTTCATATCACAAACATTCACTTTATTACATTTTATGGAATGGACTTTAAATGCCAGTATATACAAGCCAACATTTCATTATTGGAGTTTGTGTTTATTCACTTGCCATTGCCCATCTGTTCCCCTTTGTCTTCTTGTGCTGCTCTTTGTAAAAGCTATGATTTATGAATATGTGGTTTAGAGCCTTCACAATATAGTGTGGTGAAGTGGTTCGATGAAAAGTTATTAAAGTAAGAAAATCTATAGTTTCACATGCTTTGCCGACCCCTTCCATAGGAACCCCCGGTAAGAGACTCTTACACTAAGCAAACACTGTGTGCATGAGACTGTAATATAAGCTACATGCTGAGAGGCCTCACTCAGCCAAAACTCCTGCTGAATGGTAGCCGCTGCAGGCAGTTACAGTTTTGCCTACATAACTGCAGGATTACACCCTCAAAGTTATGAAAGTTGCCTAGACCAAAAAGGGGTGTGGGGGAAAATCTGCCATAAAACATTAATTTTAAAATCAGGAAATAAAGACTTCCAGTAGCCTTAAGCTACATAGTACCAAATGGCATTTGGTTCTCAAACTTAGGTGTATGCGTGCCACATAATTTATTTTTAAAACAAAGCTCTCGGTCCTGCTGATTGCAGATAAACAAAGCTGACTGGCAGTTTCCAGAGCCCACTTAGAATCCGAATTTCTGCAGAAACATAACACTGTTTCAGCCTAAAAGAGAGTGAAAGGCTGATTTAGATCATCGTACCTCAGCCCACGCATGGGTTTTTCACCCAGCAGCACTGCTGACTTGCCACAGCTGCACAGCCACATAAAAGAGGGGTGACAAACTGGCCACTCTTGCATATGGCTGGCAAGAAACCAGAGCTGCTTATAGCAGTGAAAGCTGAAGGAGGCACTCTCCGGGATGAAAAATAATTTGTGAGGAAGATGTAGAAGGTGGTAGAATCTGTTCAACTGCAGCACAACAGGAAGAGCATAAAAGATGGGTTACGAAACAATTTTGCTGCCTATATTTTGTGTTCGCAAACCTCTGAAAAAAATTCAGCTCTACAAATAAAAAGCCCTCTGTCTGTCTCAGGGATGGACAACTTCAGCAAGTGAGGATTACCTCAATGAGTCTGACAGGTATTAAAAGCAATGAGGCATACCGCTGCGCCAATGCCAGCAGCACTGAAATCACCGGTCTGGCACCGCATCACCCCTGGGACAAGGAAGCACCGTGCATGGGAGCCATTCCTCTGTGCACAGCACACTGCTGCCTTCGGGTTCTCTTACTTGAACAGAGGAGCTATTGAGACAGCAATCACAGTCCCTCTGTTACTGTTATCTCTGGCAAACAAAGAATAACAGCTGTAATCCTACATCCTCTTGGAGATCTAAACTAGAAGGTTCCAACCTGCTTCAGACTACCAAGATAATTTTGCTACCTGTGGTGCTGTGTAACCTGCCACATGCAGTCCTACACACCCAGCTCCAGCCAGGCGAGAGGCTGGATGCTGGAACGACAAGCAGGTACGAACGAGCACAAGAGCCCAGCACAGCCACTCAGCCGAACAAGCAGTTGTCCAGAGTCAATGTTGCTAATATGCTTGAAGCACCAAGGCTTTGCATCTCGCATACCTTACACGCTCTTCTGCTCTGTACCTCAGGAAACACAACAGAGCATTTTGTCCATGTTGGATTCACTGAAGTTAGATACCTAGATGCCCGTTGGCAAGATTCCTCTCCTGCTGAAGTAGGAGAATGAAGCAACTCATTTCTACTAAAAATATAGGTAATAAGCCCAATAAAACACATTGACCAGCATGAAAAACAAAGGGAAAAGCAATTTGGAGTAGTGGTCTACGTTGCTGGGGTTCTGAATTGTGAAATAACCAATAATCCTGTGCATTTTGTTTCTCAAGACACATTTGATTTTCTCATGAGTTTTCATGGTCAAGTCACTGCAGTTAACATTATCGCTGGAAATCTCAATGCTTGTAAAACTGATTTTCCGTTTATAGCTGGTGATAGAGCTGTTGAGGATGTTAGTGATGTTGACTTCTTCCATTTCTTTAGTGAGTTCATTTGCAGGCCCCTAGGAAACAAGAGTGTACAGTTAGTTTAGGGTTTGTCTTCTGCAGAGGAAAAGTGCTTTAATCAATAAGGAGACCATAAGGAGAAAGATAAAAGAACACACCTTCTTGGGATGTGTTCATCCCAACAGTCAAACATGCCTTCCAGCTGCTGCCTATTTTTTAGGAGTGCCTGAAGTCCCAGAGATGCCTGTGTTTCCACTACTGTATTTCTAGAGGTATTTTGAGATCTTTGAGCAAGTCTCACTCTATGTCACTGAACAACCCAACGCCCACCTCCTACAAGGCGCCCACCTCCTCACATCTACACAGTAACTTAATGGCTGGGGAACTCAGCGTCAAGGTGAGAAATCTCTTCTCCCCCAGCAGGATTTGGACCCTTAATGACCACTGGACTATAATCATACTTGACTATTTAATTTCTCGCACTAAAGCAGAGCGCTTTAAACAATTCTCTCTCTCGCAACCCCCACAGAACATTGTGGGACTGATGTTTGGTACTGTCTTCTAGGAAGGGAGGAAGAAGGGTTCCGCTTTCCTCTGGTAGCAAAAATTACCTTCCAGATCAGCGTCCTAATCAGAGTTACTCCACAGAAGAGCGGAAAGTTGCATTATACCAGCTTTTCTTTGGCTGCATTTTGAAAGAAACAGAGGTGCTTCATGCTCTCACATGAGCTCAGCTCAGGACTACAGACCCGATTCTAGTGGTAGGCCAAAGTGCCTTCCTGAATGTGGTCCTATGAATCTAACAACTGTCAGCTGAGCCTGCTGCTCTTTCGGCTGGTGTGCAGAGGTCTCTGTCAGAGACACAGTGGTCTACTGCCATTCATGCGTTCGTTGCACATAAAAATGTAGATTTAGTGATAAATAGGAGAAGCAATTGTTACTGTATGCGTAACAGGAAGACCATATGTTTTACTCAGTTAATGGAGGACTAATTATTGTCGATCCAAGATAACTAGGCTTATTAAGGTAGATCAGGCTTTACCTCTTCAGGTGCTTTAGCTGCGCACTTTTGCGATGAACTGTAGTGAGCCACTGCATATTCCACAAGGGCACCAAAGATGAAGCTGAAGCAGATGCCAAGGTAAACATCAATGGCCTTAATGAAACAGTTGGTTTTCGAAAGTGAACTTCGTGAGCCAATCATCAGAGTTGTCATGGAAAGCACCGTCGTTACTCCTTGGAAAGCAGAAAAGGAAAGACCTTCCCCCTTGCGGACACTCTGGAAAAGGCTTGGCCTATCCTTCTGCACATGTTGTCACTCCACTGCTAGCCAGATAGAGCTTCTTACCAAACCCAAATCATCCATCAACTGAAATGCTTTTGTAGCACCAGCTACTAACTTCACACAGTCTCTCCCTGCCTTTGACAATGTGGCTCCAATAGGCACTTGGCTTTTATTTTTGTTGCTTTCAGTAAGAAAATCCCCCCCTCCCTGCCCCCTCCAAAGCACATCACAAAGAACGTGTGCTCTGTCCTCTACTCTCTGCTGTGGAATCTCCCTGGAGCCTTGGCCATACACAGCTCTGGAGGTGGGCCGGTGTGCCAATGCCAGCATTATTGTCATACTGCTAACCCAGCTCTGCCACAAGTAAAAGCAGAACACGAGCAGACCATTCATCACTGAGCAGAGAGCTCCAGAAAACTACCGTCTACCGAGCCCTCAGAGGCTTCCCTGCCTGCTTAAATCTTCTCCCTTCCTCAAGCAGTAACTCACCAATGCACGTTCTTGCAGGCACCGAATCCAATGTGATCCAAAAAGAAACCCAGGACAACATGACGAGCAGAGTGGAGGGCACATAGGTCTCCAAAATGAAGTAAAGGACATTTCTTCTCAGCTCGAACTGCAGTATCAGTCGTGGATAACTGCCTGTTCACAAAAGGAAGAAACACAGTGAATATGAGATTCCCAAGGACACTTGAACTGAAATTGGGACAGCCCAGCACCAGCCCTTCAGCTGATGTACATCAGCAGAACTGCACTGAAATCGTGGGAGATGCATTACTTACACAAGCTTGACTTCTTGCCTCAGAGGTCTTGCTTATCTAACGTATCCCAGACGAGAGGACACATACACATAGCATTGCTGGACAAAAGACATCTAAAATAATGCGTGGCTTGCAGAGGGGCTCCTGAACTTAATCCACAGTGGAAAAAATTTATACCAGTGTCTTAACTCAAGAGTAGAGAAGGGCTGATGCTTTCATCTATTCTCTCATACTCAGCACAGCACATTTTTCCCAATAACCGCTTTGAAGGGGCATTGCCAAGTTCAGTCTTATCTGATGGCTGAGAAATAAACAGAAGATTTTTCTCTCGATTGCAGCGGGCTCTGGCTCACAGCCCAAAGCATCCCAGTATCTTGTCATCACAGGGAATTAAACACCCTGTATTCTTTAGTAATTTGTGATCTTTGGTAACTGTATTTTTTTGTGCTCAAAAAAATCCAGTCAATTTTTAGAAATCAATTTGTTGTAATACTGACATAAGCGTTTTGGGGCTGGATTGCTAGTGTTTTCAGGAGATATTTCTGCTGTTTAAACAATGGTTGCCTTTGAAACGTAGAAACAAAACCCATGTTGTTTGTGGGCTGTGTATGCTATAGTAAACAACAAAACGTTATTTTTAAAACCTGGTCATTCTAAGGAAGTTTTGCTCCCTTTCCTAGTGTCTGTGATTGGCGTATTTACACTGACAGTGAAAAAGATATTGAATTCTGATGTACAAAGGGATCTTATTCCATCATGGTAGAATTGTAATTTACAAACAAAAGTCTATTTTAAAAGTGAATTTTACTCCCAGTTACTTTAAACATGGGTCTCTGCAGTATTTATAGCCTGCACACCTGGGAGGAAGGGAGAGAGTTTCTTCAGGTATGTGGGGAGAAGGAAAGAAGTGGAGAATTAAAAAAAAAAAAAAAAAAAATTGAAAATCCATCAAGCAAATATAATGTATTAAAACCCCCACCCTTCTGTGGATAAAAATCTTACAGAATATCCCAATTGTAACTAATTGGATTTCACCATCTTTCTGTCCATGTCTTTTTGTGGGATTAAGATTTGCTAAAGACTTTAGTGGTTCAGGCGTGAGTCGAGATACTGGGAGGGGAAATACCCAAGAGCTTTTCTTGCTGTTCTCTGTCACTGATTTACCTGTTTCCTGCTGTGACTTCGAGACCAGGGTATAGTAACGTTCCACTGTGTACTGAGAGAGCCGCAGCTTTTCTATGCCATGGACAGAGTCATTTCCTCTCAACCATGTGAAGATGACATCATTTTCATCATATCCCCCTAAGGAGAACATAAAGACCCATATTACTGTGGTTTAGCCAGTAAAAGCCCAGCTATTGCCCTGCCCTGTTCTCCTGAGCGGGAACAGAAACACGATCCAGGCATTGTAGGCTGGACAAAGACGCCTCTTAACTGTGTCAGACTATGGGTGGACGCCAGCTGTTCTTTCATTGCTGTACTTTCAGCCTGCTGGTTCAGATTTCAACAGGAACACACACCACTGAGAACGATGCAAGGCTGCTGAGAGCCTATTTCGGTCATTTACGTGGGGTATTTCTATTTTAAAATACTTCAACGTTTAAAAAGATAATATATTCCTGTCATCCATAGTTAGGTTACATACAGGAGGATAAAACTACTGCAGCATCAACCCTTGAACGTAGTCTCTTCAGTAATGAGAGGAGAGCAGGAGAAACAGAGTGGTTAAAAAAAAAGAGAACACGGATTCCATTGAGCCCCTTACCAGGTAGCAGAAGCACATTTCACCAAATCGTCTATTCAAGGGCTTAAAAGTACCAGAAAAGGCATTTTCAGTTACTCAAGAGCCTGGAGCTGAGACTGCTACACAGTTATGAACCAGGCTTTTCTGGCTGGGTATGCATTGTCCAGAAAACCTGCTCATAAAAGCAGCTTTTTCTACAAATCATTCGTCCTATCCCTAAAGGCTTTAAGTTACTGAGGACAAATAAATGCATCCAACATTTAGGTAACACTGAATTCCTGCCTCAAAACAGTGGGACAGACGAGATCAACAATTCCGGCAGTTATCAGTAAATGCCATATATGCTGCTGAGTAATTGCCTCCAGGAATGTAAATGATGGCATAACATGACCTCAGGTTGGACTGAGGGATACATCAGTCTGAGGAATAAAGCTCGTACTGAGTCACCAGCCTGCCATTCACCTCAAAAAATTTCACTTAATTTAGGAAACAAGCCCATCAATCTCACTAATTTGATTCTTTCATTAAGTGCCCTTCTTTGAGAAAATGAGTAGGGACGCTTTGATTCTGATAACCTGTTTGTCCTGGTAGAAGGAATAAGATGCAGTTGCAGCTCTATTTTTATCTAATTGTGTTTTCTTATTAGACACAAATTACCAGAGCTTGAGTGTGATGAACTCCTAAATTAGGTGCCCAGGGTATGAATCCCTGCGTAGAATCCTAAGCATGTGACTTTTCAAAGTTTCTAAGCAGTTCTATAAATTGTGGTTACTCAGGAAAATGTTATAATAAATGATAGACTGTTGTTAATTCATCTGGCATATATTTAAATAGCATTATTTCTGGGCACTTATCCTAATGAAATCTCCAGTGGGCAACGTGCATGTAATTTCATTGGAATTATACAGCAACTGAGCATGATGTAGGACCGAATCACTTTTAAAACAGGTCCAAACAAGATATGCTTTAGCAGAAAAGGCCAATCATTATTATTTCAGGAGCTATTCTTTGTAATAAAGTTAACCGTGGTGAACTAATATGATTTTAATGTGAAAATAATATGTGCTTCCCTAGGTGCTTCATGCTGCAACCCCAGAAGTTAAAATCTGGTTTTTTCAGTATTGCGGTTTTAGATGTTTCTTTTTGTGACATGAAGTGGGAGATGGTTGCTTGCTTGTTTTGGAGCTTCACAGATACAGAACAGCAGCACTGCTCTTGCTGAGCTCCTGGGTAAAAGCCCTGTAGTGTCCTAAATTTTCCTGGAGTCTTTCCCAGCCGGCTTTGCCATGGATGAGCTTTTAATTTAATTGAGAGCAGAACTCAGTGATTATTCCTTTTCTTGAGACTTCCAAGGCTGAGACTCCTCCTGTTGACAAGGGTCCCATCATCTGCATGACTGTAACAGATGGCCCTCACGAAGAAGTGTATACCACTAAGTTGGGTTTGGACTTAGTTTTAGCTCATGAGTTTGAGAGGCATGTTCAACTCAGTCTAGTAAGGACCACCCTTCACACTGTCCTGTTACAGTGGAGGTTTGGGAGGTACAACAGGTGGCAGATACCTACAAATGTGAAAAGTTGCTGTACTCCATCCCATGCACGTACCCCACAAGTCAGTTTTGAAGAACCCGTGTGTGCAAAAGGGACCGCATTTGGAAAACCAGCTGTTATTACTTCATCCTTTCTGCGCAAAATTAAACTATCTACATTTTAATAAAAATATTATTTATTACCACTCCTTTTGTATATATTGCACAGCGACAGGGATCCTCTAAACTGTGGATTACAACACAAGCATTTAAAGAATGATGAAGCAAAGCTGTTTTCTTTAGGACATTAGTATTTGCAGGAATAAAAGTCTGCTCCAGAAAGCCACTGTGATGAATCCAAATATTCAGGAGGTGTAGTTACATATGAATAAACAAATCTAAAGTAAAGTCAGTTTTTTCTAGAATGTTATACTTACAGCTTTCTAGCTGCAGTCTGCATGTTTGTGTGTCCAAGGGATATTTTGACAGGTCCATGTTACAAGCAACAGTAGTAGTGATTCTGTAGGAAGAGAAAGAACTCCACAAGCTGCAATAAAAGCATGTAATTAAATACCTCTGGTTTTTCACAGAAAACTAGACCTCCAAGGCACTGCTCTGTCATTTAGATAATTTTGACCTATGAAAAGAATGTACTGATATAATCAGAGAGAGCCCTCCTTTAGAAGATGGCTGGTGGCCGGTGATAGGATGAGAGGAAATGGCCTCAAGCTGCGGCAGGGGAGGTTTAGCTTGGATATTAGGAAAAATGTCATTTCAGTAAAGGTTGTCAGGCATTGGAACAGGCTGCCCAGGGAAGTGGTGGAGTCACCATCCCTGGAGGTATTCAAAAAGAGCGTAGACAAGGCTCTTCAGGACATGGTTTAAGGGGCATGGTTGGCGGTCGGACTCGATGATCTGAAAGGTCTTTTCCAACCTAAGTGATTCTATGATTCTGTAAGATATGTGCTCTGCAGCCACACTGATGAAAATGTAACTGAAGGAGGAATTCTGCTTTGCTACTGCAGGAGATTTAGTGTAGATCCACATGTTTTCCAGTGCTACAGTTTGCACATCTTAAGTCACCACTTGTCACCTGAGGCATAGTAACTAACTGCACACATACTCTGGCTTGCTCTGATGTGGAGGGTAAATGAGGGGGTTTTTTGCAGCTTTACTTTGCAGTTAAGGTAACTGGGACAGCTACTGTGAGCTGAGAAGAGATAAGACTGTATGAACTGCTAACACAATTACAGCGCACATATCTGCGGTACATATACAAATATGCTTTCTGCTAAAAAGCAGAAATCATGAATACGTGGGACTGGATAAGCAAATCATTTCCCACTGTCTGTTAAACTTTTACTGTTATGATGTCCTCCCTCCATTCTTCCTCTGCCTCCATCTGACTCGACTTGTCTTGGGTGACACCTAAACTTGTGAGCTTTCCGAGCAGGCACTGTGCTCAGGACACAGCACATACTGTGATGGGGAATCCTGATCCTGGCTGGCATTTCCAGGTGGCCAGAACAGGGAGTAATGGATCAGAAGAGTATGGTCACAGTTGGCTTGTTGACCCCAAACTCATTACCAGTGACAGTTGGTATCTGCTCCTGTCCAGCATAATTCTGGAAATCTATTCTGAACCATCATCATCAGTAAAGCCAAAGGTTGATTTACCTTAAGGCATACAAGATAGTGCCATTAGAGAACAGTCTTATGAGGCGGTTCCCCACAGTGACGTCATGTAGGAAGGACTTTTTTGACTCCACAATGTATGTGTCTGGTACCCAGAGCAATTCCACTAGACGAGCATCTAGGGTGAAGCTCTTGTTGCCGTGAAAGACCAACCGGGGGTCTGTCCAGCGCTGCCGCAAATATATAGTGGCTGTGTAATCCTGGGAAAGAGAGGAAAACCTGTGCAGATGCATGTCCAGAACACCTACACAGCATAGCTCTGGGTATGCCATGTGTGACAAAGAGGCAGAACGCACATTTGTTCAATGTATCAAAGCTCAGCTTCAAAAGCATGCAGTAAATCTGATGGATTTTCATCATAGTTTTATTTACTGCATTACATTTCTCATATACTTACACTCTAAGTGTTTGAGACTAAAGATTATACTCATAGTATTTTTTTTTTGTGTGAGCAATTATTGTAATTGGTATTTTTGTGTCCATTTTGTAGGTAAGAAAAAGGATGGGAAATGCACACCTGAGGCCACTCAGCAAGTCATTGACATTAAAAATCAGTCATTCTCTAGAGTTGGAAAACTACACATGTACTATAAACGTGATGAAGAAAGAGACATTGGCACGCTGGGGAAAAAAGGTAAGCGTATCCAACCCGTTATTTCACTGAGGTCTTCAAAAAACCCCAAACAAATGAAAAAACAAAAGTTGTAGCATCTTTCTTAATAGGAGTTTTGAATCTAAGGACAGTAGGATTAACCTGAGTTTAGTCTGCCAAAATCTATCTGCGGTGACTGGACTGTTTTCACAGTGCCCCATCATAAAAGAATAAGCAGTTCTGGTCAACCTGGAACAGGAGTTTTCAGCGATCAGTGTTTGAAATCCAGCTGTTACCAGAAGTGGAGGGAACCAGACTCATCAGTGGTGGGAAGATGTTCTCTGTATATTTGAAAATTGGTTGGTTTTTTTCCTTGGGATGACCAGTCTGTTTGAGCCTCAGACTATGTCACAACCCAAAACCTTATTTCTCATCCTTGAGAAGAAACCCTGTCTGTGTCTTGAGTCAGCACCAGTGCATTCAACAGAGGCCACCCCTACCCTACACAGAGGGCTCCTACATGGAGGAAAGGTAAGGGAGAGGAAATGCCACACAGGATTGGTTTTTCCCATTTCCAATGAGCCTGATTTCCAGGAGGTGCTGAGTTTTTGACCAGTAGGACCTTTGGAGCAATCTCTATTTACTTACAAGCCCACACTACTATGGCATCTACGTAGTCTGCAGTCGTAAGTGAGCCCTGTTCTCATCACACCTCTGAAAGTGGTCAACGGACACAGAAAAGCAAAGCAGCTTGAATATGACAGTTTCTGTGCTAAACACACAGGAATATACGACAAGTCTCTCAGGCAGATCCTACTCTCACCTCTTACAAAACAAAAATGCTTTCACTTACCATGTCGCTCTCGGATATACTAGAAATACTTGCAATGTCCAGACTCATTGCAATTTGAACAGGTTCTCCTGTGGAGGGAAAGAAAAGCTTAAGCAGAGAGGAAGGAAGAGTGAAAGGCACAATAAAACCACTCAGGATGCTGTGCTGCGTGGGCACTGCTCACAGCGTCCCATGCTATCTCTAAAACTGCAGAAGACCAAAAAGTTAGATGCAGTTTCAGAGCATTAGACTCACAAATGACATCATGATCCCAAGTAAAGTTGTCACTGTTAGGGAGCTGGAGTTCTGCATTTGGTGACGGTAGCAGAGACCAAATATGGGCCAGCACTAGCTATGAAGATCAGCAGGTTAAACAAGCAGCATTTCAGTGGCATTTGCCAATGGGCAGGCAGCCAGGGCCAGTTTGTCCCTTGTCACCCAGTCCACAACACCGGCACAGTGGCAAGAACAGTAAACTTTGTACAAAGTACTTCCCGCACACAGCTCTCGGAGGACGCTCCACAAGCAGGTAGTGACTGGCATCCCTGTTTCTCGGGGAGGGAACACTAAGAGGCCAAGAAATTCAGTGATTCCTGAGACCATGCACTGGGTTAAAAGCCTGAAGTGCAACAGTCTTTGCCTCTTTTTAGTTTATATTAGTGTTGTATTTACAAGCAAATTTTCAGCAGTGAAGTCCTGAACCTCGGTAATCCCCAGCTTTTCTAACACTAACTCTTAAAATCTACCACAAGAGGGCAGCTCCTCCCCAGGAAATGTCAGCGCTGGGGCCGGAGAGGGCTCACCAGGTCCTGCCTGGGACTCAACAGCTGGCTCTGAAGAGGGGAGTTGTGACACGAGCAGAAAGACAGAGACTTCCCTCAGGGTATGCCTGGTTTGTCCAGTCCCCAGTATGAGTTTTGGGGTTCTGAGTAGGGCTGGGCGCTTTCCAAGACAGCCCTCTCTGCCTAGGTGACAACACAGCAATACCTTTCCTCATGGGGCTGGCTGAGACTCCTTTTCATCATCTAAATTGCATTGCGGAAAGTGCAAGGGACACAATTTCTAAATCTCCTTCCAGCTGGTTTTGGTTTTTTGATTGTTTTAAACTGTTCCAAAATCCAAACTATATTTCATTTGCAAAAGATGGGTATTTTTTTAAGGTAGCCATCATTCATGTCCTCCATCTTGGTTTTAGATATTCGGACACTTGAAGCCCACTCAACTTAATGACCAGAGGGTAGGTCTGTGAGGACTCAGGGCCTCTGGAGGAGGTCCAACCAGAGTCCTGACCATTTTTGTTTAACGTTTATGGCTCTGGTAGGTGTAGGCTGGTGTAGATGCAGTTAATCTCCATTATGTAATTCAGAAGCATCTGTTCACTGATGTGACAGGATCTAGAGAAGCTTTTCTATTCCTGCATGAAGTCAGACATTCTAGGCGTAACAACCTGGTAAATTCTGTATTGTCCCAGAAGTTCTTCACCATGGTCAGAAAAAGGAAGAAGCTCAAAGCTGCCAGCAGCACGTCAGTCTGCAGGAGCTACAATGGGAAACATCCAAGTCCTGGTGAAAGCTGATGGGGAATTTTTCTGTTGAGTGTAGTTTCATTAATGGGTTCTGGCAGAAAAGCAGAATTGATAAAAATAAAAATTTTCATAGCTGCTCTCTTCTAAACTTCCACTGATATTTTCCAGGTGCTGAATGTCATTCCAAGAAACCCTTTCCTCCGAGTGGTTACAGCACCCACCCGGAAGGTGGGAGACCTGACACCCAAATTGGACAGTAGCCTCAGGTAAGTTCCTAAATACCTGACTGTCCTTCAGGTGCCCCCTGCTCCCTAGAGTTTCACAAGGGTTTAAAGCAGGTTTACTTTGTGTCTCAGCATGAAGTGAAAGCATGTATCAAAAGCCAGGCGGAGAATAGCTTTATTCCTCTACAGATGTCATCTACTAAATAGGTATACGTGAACAGAAATAAAGCAGAAAATCACAGGAGCCAGACTCTGTAGAGTTAGAGCAGAATTTAGTTACTCTGTCAGGTCTTTTGTAGAGGTACTGAAGTTCATAAATTCCCTGTTCTTAACCTCACAGACGGACATGTTCTTGTGCCCCACGTGTGCATGCATAAGCTATTCAAGACAACAGTGGATGCACAGAAAGGAGGGCAGCCTTGGTTACTAGCTAATTTAAAAGAAACACAGCCTTTTAAACCGGGGCATCCTAAAGAAAGCTTAAAGCATGTTCTGCCCTCCACACAAGCCTTTCAAAATGGTCAAATGCATGGAGCCAACATACCACCAAAGTAGGGCCGGAGGTATTTGTTGTATCCCACGGTGAGGTTCTCAAATCCAGGGAGGGATGTTGTGTCGCTGCTGTGCGAGGTGGATATATGACCCAGGGAGCACCTCCTAGGGACACAAATATGTACTGTTACATGTGGGCAGGCATGCTGGGCACATCTGGTGTGCAGCTGCAACTGTGTTTCCAGCTTGTGCTCAAACAAGCAAACAAACCGCATAAAATGCTTATTAAAAGTAAGTAGATCGTTGAAATCACTTGCTCATGTTGCTTATCTTGGCTGAGTAACTGGCACCTTGAAGAGGTAGAAAAATAGCAGATTACCTCACCTGACACCTACAGGTTTGCACACATGGTAGCTTAAGAACATTCCTAAAATGCCCCAGACAAATCAAGCAAGGTCTATGTATCACAAATCTTAATAATAACCCGCTATCTCCCCCTTCCCCCTCCTTCTCATACAGTCTATATAAGCAACATGCATTTCTTTCCTCCTCCTGCTTATGACAACCTGAGACAAATCTTCCTGACCAACAGCTCCTCTTCCCTAATCACTAGTCCCCCTGAGAAGCTTTCATTCTAATATGTTAGCGTCAGGCAGCGTCCCTACAGCTACTGTCAGGAGGAAAACCTCCGAGTACACCAGAAGGGGAAAGGTAGAACACTGAGCACTCCACAGACACCAACAAAGCTTTGCGGGCTGAACCACACCTAGCTGCTGTGAATACAGAGGATTCAGCTCTAATTTACAATGTCAAAATTAATGTTTTGTGGACAGACAATAACGCTAGCGCCTGGCATTGTAAGGCTGACAGATCTGTACATCATATAGACAGCTAGAGACAGGGGTTTGGGACTGTAAAAAGGTAAGTTTTATGGTGCAGTGTCTCAGCATGGTCCGTGTGCTCACTTGATGAAAACCTAAATGAGTGAATCATTAAGAGTTTGTTACTGCTTTGCAAAGGGCTGAAGGAGGTGGTGGAAGGCACCACTCTGCCTCTCCCCAGAATCTCAGCACCGCTGCCCTGTGCAATAAGAAATTAGCAATGTAGTTACTTTAAGTTCTGATATTTTTTTTTTTCTTCTGTTCCCTTTAAAGCTGGGTTAATAGCCCTTGGAGCTTTGCTGCAGGTCTTAGACCAAAAAGCACCTTACAGCAGAACTGAACCACTTTGTGCACAGCACAAACATAAACCATTCAAGAAGTTTAGGACTTGTAGTTCCAGGGATGGCAGTAACACAGCTGGGAGCCCTGCGGGGGGCATTTCCAGCAAAAACTGCAAACTATTCCGGTCCTGAAGAGGAAATAAGGGGTTGCACTGTTAATGTACATGTTGTGTTTTAGGGACCTATGCAAGTTGCAAGTTACTCTCTTCTATGCCACACCCCTTACTGCACCCAGCTTTCTTTGGGTGGGCAGGATAATTGGAAGCATAGTTTCCTTTTGACCCACATTATTTACATGAAACATAATTCAGACCTTCCCTGTAAAACAAAACAAACACTCTGCTTACCTTTGGGTTGGAAGGAAAAGACACAGACTGAAGAAACAAAAATATCTGCAGAACATCTCTGGAGATTATTTCTGTAGTTGCTCTGCTTGTCTGTGAAGCAGAAGAGAAAGGCAACGTTTTGTGGTTTAAGAAAAACTATTTTAAGGGAAGGGGACAGGGAAAAGATATCCTGCACAGTCACAACTACACACTGTGTGATGTTTAACATTCCCGACGCATAGTGGCTCCTGCCCTTTTTTCTAGCTTGTGTCATTTTTCAACACTGTGCTATCTTAACACTTTCCACATAAAAGACACTAGTGACAACTCCGGTCCTGAAGTTCTTGACAAGGTCACCAAATTTTAGCTACCACTTGGTTTTAGGTAGGGCTTTTCTTCTTTCAGTGTGGGATGGCGGTTAGCTCGTGTTGAGAATGGCACCATGGGAAGAGTTTTATTAAATAGAAAAATGTTTAGGTAGTTCCTAGAGACAGTCAGACTCTGAAGCCAAGCGAGGTCCTGCCCACATACAACAGATTCAGCATCTTTTAGTCCAGGGCTCCACTAATCAGCTACACAGAAATCCTGTAGCTCTGCGCTCCATTAGCCTGTACCTGGGATAAACCCACGCTATTAACAGTAATGTTGGCAAGTCACTCAACACGCAGTACAGGATGAAATTATCCCACTTCAAATGGGTTTCGTTGACTTTTCTGGGAGTGGAACCAAATCTTGGCTGCTGGCCCGAGGCTCCCACGGGCTCGTGCTGGCCTTGGAGCAGGCGCCACAATGGGCAACTCTTAACTGTGCACTGTTCCGCTCTGCATTTTTGCTCCTTGCCTGAAACGCTACATCAATTGCACACCTTTTCTTGAGCGTACGGATGGCGCTCTGCCACACACCTAACGTGTGCCACCACAGCAAGCTGCTGCAGGATGGGGTGGTGAGTGTGACGCTGCCACAGGTGCCAAGGGGAGATCATTACTCAGCCATCACTGGTTTGAGCTGGAAACAAATACTGCTCGACCTGCTCCGCCACACTATTTGAAGTGTACCCTGTGTGTCAGAGTTTTCCTGCAGATATTGGCAAGGCAACATCACTCTTGGATGGATACGAGTCTTCCTCTTTATTATACTGTTACAAATTGGGAATGACTATGCAGATCTTTAGTCCCCGTGCCTTGGCACCAGCGAGAGCAAGATCCCCGCTGCAGATTCAGTGCCCTTCTCATCATGCACGGCAGTTAGGGCCTCAACTTCAAACCTGGCTGTTCCATAGTAACCCAAATATCAGGAATTTTCTGCTTGAGTTAGATTCTTCCTGTGGCAGCTCACCACAGCCCAGAGGACACTCTGCCTTCTCAGCTAGTTGTACAGCTCTGGTGCCGTGCCGTGGGACAGCAGGGCTCCAGGCATGGAGAACATCTGTGCCTGTACCGAGCCAGTAAAAGCACCTGAACATTCAAGCACCACAAATGCAGGGCATCCCACTGGAGAAGGGATGTTTTTCAAAACAGAATATGCTCTAATACCTGTCCAACACCTGGATTCCTAACAAGGCTTTGCACTTCTAGCCCTTTCGCTGAACATGGTGTTCAGATGTTTCCAGATGTTGTTGAGTGCTCCTCAGTATAATGTGACCATGCAGAGGGAGAGAGGGAATCATTTACCCACCCACAGCAATGTTAGACCACAATTTTGATGGGAAAGAAGGAGGATTCATCCAGGTTGTTTAAAGAAGAACTTCTAGGAAGAAAGGATAATTTTACAAATTAGCATTTAGTTAAAAGTGTGAGAATTCATGAACTTCAGCTGAGGAACCCCTCATGAGCATCCTTCGTGACCATCTGTTTTGCACAGGGGCTGTGGTTGCTAGCATTTTGGTGCACCAGAGCAAGTTTCTAAACAGTTCTATTTTATCCCATCCTAGTTACTAAGACCTTATTCTGAAAAAAGGAAGCCAAATGTATTTATTTTGATGACTGATTAATGGATGGAGACGTCTTATGTAGTAAAAAGCCTTCTTGGGACCCTGTTATGTCTTCAGTTAAATGAAGTGAAATGTGCGCTGCAGTGTGTGCTACCGCTATCTAGCAAAGACAGTTGAAACAAACCAGCTCGGATAAATTTATAGCTGCTGCTGCCACAGATCTGAGTGAACTACACAGTCTCAATTTCTTTGTGACTCTGCTAATTCTTTGCAAAAAAGAAAAATCTTGTTTTCCTCCTTCAGAGTATGGCTGAGAAGATAATAAATACATCGAAGACTGTGGGGCAGCAAAAGGGGGATCTCCAAGTACCTAAGAGAGCTAGAAACTAGGCATACCGGTGTACTCACGGGCAAAAAACAGGTGACACTGGTGCCCAGAGCTGAATGCAACCAAAGCATTTCTTTACAATTCAGGTTATCAGTTAATACAATTGCAATTCTGTTTTTGTAGTGCAGGAGCTTTCACCACAGGTTACCAGCTTTGTTAGTACAGTACACTGGGAACAAATTATTATAAGATTGTGTATTTACGTTTCTCTGTCCAGTAAAGGATTATCCATTTACTCTAATAGGAAAAAAACCCAAACCTACTTAAACACTGTTTAATCTGGACATTTTTCCATGGTCAGTGAAATCGTGGCACAGGCAACACCAGAACAGCGGTAGTCATGAAGGCAGGACTAGTACGACAGGTGGAGAGATTGCTTCCAATGCCAAAGTTATAAAAAAAAAAAAAACATCCTTTATCCATGGACTCAGAGATAATGAAAACCTTGAGAATATAATAGCTCACTCACACAGCTCTGCTCTCCCCCTTCAGGCTGTGAAAATTATACAAAGATGCAAGAATTATAGTAAAGTAGAACCAACTAGAGTCCTCTGTGGAAGCCTGTGTCCCCTTCCAGAGAATTTCATGAAATAATGCTTCTTTACACCAACCAACCAACAACAGCAGTACGCCTCTCCCACTACAGCTCGGTCCACGCTTCTGTAATTCTGCCTTATTCCTCTGTCTTTGAAAGGGAGGTACGAGTGAAAACACAGAAGGAGGAAAAATCCCTGGCGGCTTCAATAATTCTGTTTATAGGGGCTGGGGTGTGAGGTAATAGAGATGTACATACCGTCACCTGATGGGGCCTGAAATGGTACCCAGGCTCCTTTGCACCACTGCCAGTGTAACCCATAGCGAGAGGCTCCTTCATCTCGAGCAGTAATGAACTGTGAGGGGAGCCGGCAGGAGCCACTGCAGTCCTGCCTTACCTCCCACTTACCATCTGAAAGCACAGTCTGTGTCTCGCTACGCAGAGCAGTAAGTTAGCACGTTCTCAGGTTTTCTACTGGCCGATGACATCCCAATGACAGGCAATAGGAGCATTTTTGAGAATGTGAAAAGCCACACAGAAAACCTAACGCATATGACCAGTTTACTAAGCTTAAGGTCATCATTTACAAGGTCAAATTTTACTAGAGCCAAATTGCTATAAATGCAGAACACGCAACACAGGCACACGTACATGTCAGAATAAAACCTGGCTAGGGAAGACAGAGAAAACAAAATAGACGCTGAAATAAAAACAGATTGCATTTAAATTTGCCTATTATGCAAAGTTATGATTTTCGTGATGAACTCGGGCATAATTTGTCTGGTCTATTTCCTTTGCACTGTAAGTGAAAGCTCTGCAGGAAACACCACAGGCCACTTGTGCCACGGGCAGGGGTGGGTCACAAGCACCGCTGGGCACAAGCAGTCCAAGGACAGCCTGTCCCCCACACGCCTGGTCCTCACGCAGCCCCCGCAGCACGTGGGACACCATTGCACCCAAAACCTCAGCCCGCCTGAACCAAACACAAAGTAAGACCATATCTGAAAATTTTAGGCAACCATTTTCACTGGGGTGTTTTCACAAGCGCTTTGATTCCCAGGACGAGGTTTGACGGATGTCATGTGAGGACACCTATCTTCATCTCAGACGTGGAGAGATGCGGATTGTTTGGCTTTGCCGGGGCTTGGCTCTGCTAGGGGACTAGCGCAGCCCTGGCAGCAGTTTCATAACCTTTCCTCTGCCCCAGCCCAGCTGCATTGCTCATCCAACGTCAACACAACCAGCACACAGGAACGGTGCTACAGAGAGAGGGTGGCCAGAGTCAGAGACTCCCCTTTTACTCCCTGTCTTCACTCCTGAGGAATACATTCCAGGAGGAAGCATCACTACACCATCACCAAGAGTTCCCAGCTTCACAACTGCCTCGTGGCTGCAGCATTCCCTGCGGAGCTTTCTTTGGCCACTGACACAAATGCAATGGTTGCCAAGTACAATTATAAAATGATGGAAGAGGCAAAAAGTACCACGCACCCTGGGATGAGACTTTGCTGGCTTTGCCAAAATGTCACTTCAAGGTCAACATATTTGTTTCTCTAGAAGAGGTTTTGAGTGATTTCAGACAGATATAATTTGTCTTCCCTTGTTTAATGTTTCTTTTTTTCCCCTGCCCAGCCTGAACTGTGAGCAGTTGTCTGATCTTGAAAGATGACTACTTTGGGGATGTGTGTGGGCAGGCAATTTTGTAAGGTAAGGTTCATGGCATGACAGCTGCTGTGAAAGAGTCAGGTATTCTGATGATTTATTGTGAGAGCTGTTCAATTTAACTTACTGACCAAACAAATCATTAAAGGCTTTCATTTTCAGTTAATCTAAAATGATTTGCCTCTCAATTTCCTCAACTTTAACTGGAATTTTTTTTTTTTTTAAACATGAAAATTATTCTTCCCAGAAAAAAAATTAATTTCTATCTTTTTAATTTTGAACGTTGAAAGTCTATTTTGGCAGGCCAGGAGAAAAATCTGAAGCAGCTACAAGGAAGAGAATGGAGTTAATGACAAGGAAGTGTTTTTGCACAACATTTTTATGCAAGCCACTCTTACTGGAAACCTTAGTTATTTGATCCTAAAGTCAATTTATACAGAACAAATCCCATTATTATAGAATTAAAGAGCGAGTGGGATCCTGTCTCATGTCAACCAACACACAAGTTCACTCCGTGGCTGGTCAGGACAAAAAGGACATTAGAGGCTGATGAAGGAAAAGGGATTGGGAGAACCTGGAAACAGCACCTGTACCAGCAGGTTCATAATACTGAACTTAATTGTTTCTGATCTTTTAGCTTCAAAAATCTCTTTTCTTGCTTATAATATTTTCAGACTAAAGCAAGAAACTGAGAAAAGACTTCAAGCACATTAAATAAAAGAAGGTAAAACAAAGCACATAATTTTGGGTTAAAAGGAATGTCTCATACTGACTTAATATCTTTCATGTTTTTGTATTCTGTCAAAACCTCAGAAAGTTTCTGTTTTGATTGGAACTGAAACTTTTTCTGTCCTGCTGGTTTCCCTGTTGGAGAAAATCTAACTTCTACCAGGTTGTTTAATAACAAACAAGTCTATAAGGTCATTATTGGCCCAGTTTTTCCCTGGAAGAGCAGGAGGTGTGCTTCAAAGCGGATGCTGTGAGAGCCCAGGCCCCAGCAAGGCACATTCTGGCTGTGGTGGGCTGTGACAGCAGTGCTGAGAGCTGGCTGCTCAGTGACAGACACCAACTGCTTTATTCTACTTTTTGTTTTTTTTTCAGTTGCCTTGAGTGGTTATCTGGAATCATGGACAGTTAAACAGGTACCTGTAGAAATCCTTCAAGAACTTCCGTGAACTTCTGCTTTTGGTAAAAAATAGATTCTTTCCATCCACGTCACTGTCATTACATCACATGAAAAATCACCCCTCAGTTCTAGAAGCAGCAGGCATGGCTGAGGTGACTCGCTGAGGCTACAGCACACGCCTGCTCGAGACAACCCTCGCTGTGTCCCAGTGCCCGGCGGACCCTCAGCGCTGTGTAGGGACCAGCCCCCGCAGCGGGTGACAGGGAACAGCGCCTGCACCCACAGGCCATTGACAACTGCCCAGAGAGTGTCCCAGGCTGCACGGGACAAACCAACAGCGGCTAACTTAAAAATACAGAGCCCGCTCCTAACTTCATATGCACTGGTGCTGTCAGTGGCACATACATTCATATACATAGACTTTACACACAGCACTACTCTTAGTACGAGAGAGAGGGGAACCAGGCCAATTATTTACATGACACCGCATACACTGCAGGCCTGATTCCAGTCTTACTTATTCCAATGCAAGTCAGAAGCAACTCCAAGATACGAGAAGGGTTTACGTAAAATTAGATTCAGTCCTTACGTAAGAGTGTTAAAACCACGCCCAGGTAATGCATTTATGTTTTCTAGATGCAGACTCTCATCCTTCAAGCTACTTGTGGGAAGTGGCAGCTTATGCTCCGATCTGCCCACCCAACATGGTACATAGGTCTGCCTGCAGCTTGCAGGCCTGAGTTCTTCAAATACATACAGAAAATCTTAAATTATATCAAAATGAAGGTTTCTGAGATTTACTTACGTGAAATAAATTTTTCCTCCAAAATGTCAAGTTTGACTTCTGTTTGGTCAATTCATTTACTCTGTTTGAGCAAATACAATGTACATAAAATTTATAAATAGTTACGATTTCATACAGAAGTGTGGCATGCTTCACTACTGTGGCTGCAGATCCGTGAGCTCACAGCTGTCTGTGCTCAGTCATGTTAGGCAATTCCTTCAGGTTTCATTCACTCAGCAAACCTGCCCCTCACTGCAGGCAGGGTATCCAGGGCTGGGAGCAAGAAGTTCATCTTCCCTCCTCCAACAGGCAGACAGATCACAAGTCCGGCAACGTCGCTTCCTATGATTTTGCTCTCTACTTGCCAGCCCTGTAATTGTAACCCTATATATATGGTCCCTCCCACCTCAGCAGTTCTGCTCGCTGAGTCTCCTCCATTGTGTGTGTGCAGGTATTTTATGAGAGACATAATTATTCTTGTTCCTATCAGCCGAGACAAGCATGTGCAAGATGAACTCCCTCGCAGGACACAAAATGGTGTACCCCAAGTACCTTCCAAACCATACATATAAAGAAGAGGATAATGACTAGGTACTTGTTACATTAACAGTAAATCAAAGGTGGTTTGCTGAGGACCTTTACTGAGAGCTCTGTTCAGTTCTGGGTGTGCTAGAGGAGGAAATGGACAATAAAAGGTAATTATTACGGAAAGATTCTCATGTGAGCGGAATTTGGAAAGAATGAATGAGACTGTGTCATTTAGACTGAATGGAACTAGAGGGGCACAAAGATAAAGGAACACAGAAAAAGACATTTTGCTTCTGACTACTCTCACATTATATCAGACCAAGGGCGCGGTTGATACACCAAAAGGCTACAGCAGACACACGGCCACAAAGTCCACAGTGAACACATGGAACTTTTTCTTCCAAGCTTCCAGGTAACAGGTAAATGTAAAATAAGAATGCGCTGGGTAATTTGGGATTGCTTTCCTTGGTCGTCTTTGTCGCGGCCACGACAAAGGGAAACAGTTTCCCTCGTAGCACTGCGGGCTAGTCTCCATCACCATTTTGTGTACTGTCTCCTGAAGCGTGCATCACAGGCAGACCCCTAGGGCTGTTAAGCAACGAATGTGATTTAGTCGAGCAATTGCTACGTGCTCTGGCCCGCCCCTCCAGAAGGAAAAGCAGGAGGGACTCGCTGACCTCTCAGAGGAGGAAAGGAGTGATGGACAGAAGCACTATTTTGTCTTCGTTCTCCCTGAGCATCGGCCTCCACCAAGCAATGGGTGTCGTGGCGTGCCAACCTCAGCGGCACCTTGCCGAGGAGGGGAAAGGACCCAGCGTGGCTGAAGGGAGGGAGTGAGGATGAATAGAGCTGCCAGTAACTCCTTAATTGAAGGCTTGACAACACACTGACAAGTGAGCACGTAAGAAAGAAATATCAGATGGGGCCCCAAGGAGCACAGTTCAGACATAACCATTCATCTTACACATACATTAGTCTGAATTTCTGTAGGGCAGTGAAACCCTCCTCACCACAGTCAGTTTTCGGGGAAAACCAGCCACGTAATGTCTCGAATGCCTCCACAGCCCATTTCTTCCCAACACGTTTATTTTGCTCTCTCAGGCAGCACAGTCAAAGCTGCACTGCAGATGCATGTCCTTCCACGCCAACGTTCATTTTTCCTCAATAAATACTCAACATCCACAATAAACCCATGCACATAGAAACACAAAGCGCCAGCATTTCACCTGGAGCAGAATTTCGCTTTTAGTAGATTAATGCTTTTACCTATTGCACGAGGAGGAATAATTTATACGTGAATAAATAAAACCTTATACTCAAAGCCAGCGAACACACCACAGTAGGCCACTGCAGCTTCGCGTGAACAATCTGGCTTTCTTTATAAAACTTTTAAAGCTCTCCCGACGCTCTAGCATGGCAGGATTACCCGGCTGCAACAACTGGCAGGCCAGTCCCTGTGTGCCCATTAACTGTGTGACCTTGCAGCCGCAATGAGCTTATTACATGAAAAGAGTCACCTCTGGACAATAATTAGAAGCAGACGCAGCACTGGAAAAGCGCGACTTACTTGTCCACAGTAGCTGTCACTAAGATAACTGGATTTGAAACCAAGTGCCCCCTACGCTGTTTGCCTTTGGCCTGCTCCGTGTAGCAAAGGAGATGTGTGCCAGCGTCCTGGGAGCAGAGCTATGGCCCGGCACAGAGCCACCTTCAGACACTCTAAATTTTACTCCTGCATTTAGTGCTCCCCACCAACTAGACACCTCTGTGGGTTATAAGAAAACTTAAAAGCTAATCCACTCAAAATACCAGACACGAGGTGACAGACTTTGAAGGCACCTCGGTACCCTTTCAGGTTCGTCAGCTCTTGCCAACAGTTTGGCGGCAGCTTTGCACCGCTTGCTTCTGTTGTCCCTTTCCCAGGCCGCTGCATTGCCATGATTTGGCGCCCTCAGCCTGGGCTGGGTGGGTTTGAACAAGCCCCATCAAACTCTGCCTGGGCCTCAGTGGTCCCGTCATCCCTTCCCTGAGACAGGCTTTGCCTAAAGGTATTTAATCTGGATTCATTTTTGTTACCTTCTTTTTAAAGGCCATTCAGCACCACGTTTTGCAGTACAACATGCCATTTAATATAGCAGTAAAACAAACAAAAATGTTTATCTGACCTTTTCCTCTTCTCTTTAAATCACTCAGGAAATAGCGTAAGCGTTCCCCATTTCTAAGAACAGAGAAATTAAGGTACTCGGAGGTCAAGTTATTTGTCTCTTAACTATCACCAGTATGAGCCAGAATATCTGCCAAGATGAACAAGCCTCCTGCAGAGCACGTGCCAACACCTCCTTGCTCAGATCAGCGCCCAATTTCACATCTCTTTGGGAAATCCTGATCGATAGCAAGACTGCCGTACGCACGAAGGCATCGCGCGTTTCCCCCATGCTGCCCTCTGCACCCGGGGCTGCAGGAGCCGCAGCCACCGTGCAGATTCGCACCGTGTTATTTTCCCCCCCTCGTTTCATTTGCACCCGTTTACCCAGACGCTGAACCCCACTCCCAGCCGGCGTGGCAATGCAGCCCTGTGGCAGGCATTGGTCTGCAGAGCACCAGCTTTAAGATAATCCTTCATATGAATGATCATCAATAACTGCTAACCTACTCCCTAAAAGACACAGATCAATTGACAGAGTATTATAACCCCTTAAAATATTAATGCCCTATCAGGGAGACAATTTCACTGGGCCTAGGGACTCTTCCATTATTAGAAATTATGCCCCAGCCTTAAATAAATTAACTCAATAAATGTCTTACCATGAATACAAATTCCTGCTTAGGGCTTGCAAATAAAATGATTTAGAGCTGTTCTCTGAGGAAAGATGAGGTGTTTAAACTTGCAAAAGAGGAAAAGGGCTACCATATTCATTAGTCTTTTGTTTTAAATGGACTACTTTTGTTTTAAACTGAAGGCATCCCTTTTTGGAAGGGAGAAGAAAATCTTTGGAAAATTAAGTTGTTACATTTTCTTACACTGGGCCACACAGTTTCAGTTCTGCAAATACACAGATCTCTGCTCAGCTCCAAAAGCAGCTCTGGGGCCGAGACCACACCAGCCTCGGGAAGAGGCTGCCCAGCGCCACCAGCACCACCTCGCTGTGGGGTGCAGGAGGGCCCAGCAAAGGACACAAGGAGTAGGCTGGTGGCCCTGGCCAGCAGCCCTGCATTGCTGCCGGCTTGCATCGCTGCTGGCAGGAGGCAGAGCATGCTGGCGGCCTGGACGCGGGCCACCCGCTCTGAGAAACAATCTGGATCCGTGAGGCTGGAGGAAGCCATTCTGCCATTGGCCTGAGGTTGAATTTTAGCAAAAAGGAGCTCTTTTACTTGCTTCCTGCAGCTGCGACCTCGTGCTGCTGGCACTGGGAGAGCACCTGGGCTCCCAAGAAGTGGAAGCTGAGCCAGAGCTGCCCACCAGCAACCCAGCAGCTGCTAACCTGGAGCGCAAAACGTACCGGGCAAAGAAATGCAACACAGTGCTGCCCACGTTGGGGAGAAGCTGTGAGCTGCTCTCAGGGCACAGAGTGCAGCAGCAGTCTTTCAAACCTAGAAAACTGCTTTTATGCTGTGACTAGCTCAGCTGGCCGTTACTTATTCAGGGTTAGATAACACAAGCAATGCTTAGTGTAACTTTTTCTATAATATTCCCTTAACGCTGAGAACAGATGCCAGGCCAGACCACTGTGCTACTGTTCTCTTACCTGGCCTGAGGTCACCTAAGCTTCAGCCAAAACCATACCACGTAAAAGCCATGAGGCCTGACACGGCACTGGTTCATTCAGCAGGAGTCTTTCAGCCTGCAGCCCCCATCTTCTACTTACATATGCCTAAAAGACCCTGCAGTTCATAGATTGTCCATTAATAAAGCTTCAGCCTTAGCAGGTGTTTGTAATTTCAACAAAACATAAAGCACACGCAAGCCCATTAATCATCCCAAGGCCCCTGTCAGAGAGTTTGCCCTCTTCATATCGATGAATCGACTGTAGCAACGTGAAAGCCACAGCATTTAATTAGAGTTGTATTTCACACCAAAGGCACCTGATGTTTCAAGAGGAGTATTACAGCTCTGTATCCTTTTACGAATCTCTGAGCTGGCAAAACGAATCCAGAGCAAGAGCACAGTAATATCCTGGCTGTCCATTGTGCGTACTCCCACCATTTGCATTTTTGGCCACAGATTTTTGGAGAAGTTAGACACACACACACACAGACACACGGCCTTTTCTGTGCACTAATGTACTGTTACCAATGCATCGCTTCAGAAACAGATTTCGTCAGGTGAGCGCAGCCTGTTTTGCTCTATCTGCACTGCCCTTAAGGACAGGACAGCCCTGGACAGGCAGTCTGCAACGTCAGGAGATGTGCAGGTAGCACCCCCATGGTTTGGTTACGTGCCTGGTAGCAGCTGCCAGATGTCACTGCCTGCCTATGGGATGTCCAGAGCCATGTCTGTACAGCAAAGAGAGGCACACCTAGATCTGTGCTGCAGTGAAAGACAAGCACAATAACATTTCCCCAAAGGATATGCCTTAGCTCAAAATACAGTGTAAAGACACACACAATCCTATTACAGTGCAGGTAAACTGATGCCTTCTGCAGATAATAATCAACAGGAATGCCACAGGGAAGAAAAAGTCTCCATCTTTCTTTTGTGCTCAGGTATTGATTTGATGAGATGTTCAATTTTTGATAATCAAAGCACTGTTTGCTGGTTAAGAGCTCACATGACTTTCTCAGTCCCGGCTTAAGTAGGTCAGAGCATGCCTCAAAAACGGATGCAATGTTTCCAGTTCTTACTTTTCAATTTGTACATACGGGAACAGTTCAGTCCTGAACTGCAAGATACAAAGTCACGATGAAAAAACAGCCACACTGATGCCACTTGACTGAATCAGAAAGCTTTGTAAAAGAGACCATAGATTCAACTTACTTCTTTTGCCATAGATAGAGAGAAATTCCATCAAAAGCCACCCACAGAGACACTTAAACATCAAATTTTACAAGTGGCTCAGGGAGACTGCCTTGGCAGCAGCCTTCTCCTCAGTGTCTCCTCGTTGTTGCAGTGACCTTGCACTTGCACCTATTGCATTCCCAACTGATGCATCAGTGAGCGGTTGGGCCGGTGGCAGGAAACACTCCCCGGCAGGAATGCTTGCTTATGCGCTCTAGCTTTTAACTACAACATCTGAATTAGCTTCTTAGCAGCCTTAAGGGCTGGTTAAACATAACCGCAGTTTACACAAGTGAGAAATTGAGAGAAAGGGAGTGTGACAACAGGGGGAGGGGTGCAGCCTTGTGGGGGTGGGGGGAGGCAAGCAGTGGAAAGAGCAGCTCCCCCTCTCCCCTTCTCCCATGCTCACTGATACCCCACATCCCCAGGACTGGGAGCCCACTGCTGTGCCTGTGCTACCACGAGGCCTTTGGGCACCTACCGGCACCTGCAGGCACCACTTCCCAACCGCTGCTCCCAGGTCAGAAACATCCCATCCGCCTCAGTTTCCCCACAGACCTCACATTTAACAGTCGTACGCAGCCACCAGCTGTAGCTGCCCCGAACACGAGATGCCCCGCGTGCTGGCCCCACTGCCCAGCGGCCAGCCCCCATCCGCGGACAACCCACGCACACACCACCACCAGCCAGCACAGGGCTTTATTACATTTAGGGCCACTTAGCTCTTAAGATAATGGGAAAGCGTATCTGTGCAGTAATAATAAGTTTCAAAGCAATCTGGCAAAAAGCAAGGTCAGAGCAGTGACTTCCTAGCTCTGTGCAGCAGGTTGCAGCCTCATGGCTTCTTGGGAGCATGGCAAGGAGGGCAGCCACCCCTCCGAGCTGCTGCTGCCACCTCCCTCCCGTCCCCGGCACCTGTGGCTTCCCGCTCTGTCTCCAGCTGCCGGCCAGGCTCTGCTCTGCCGTGGTGCAGCGGGCGATGATCCTTGCTGGGGCAGGCTGATGCTTTGGGAGATTATTCTTTAATAGGCTGATCTCTGTGCTAGCAAAGGACTGAGGAAGGGAGGAATACATTATCAGCTCTGATCTGGCATTACAGCATGCTTGCTGCTTTGGTTCTGCCTCTCAAAAGCAGAATTAATTGCTGGGCTAGAAAATGCAGATAAATCAATCAGCTCATACCACATTTATTTTCTGTTGCTATGTGTTGGGCTCCTGGCAGCTTAACACAGCAGCGACACCCACTCTTGCTACAAAGAGAGGTAAAGGTTGGGCTCCTGCCAAAGACTACCTGCAGAAAGGAGTGGTTGCCCAGTGCACGGGCAGGGCAAGGTGGTGGCACAGCTACAGCAGTGACCTGGAGCCAAACACCATCACACCAGCAGTGATTCTGACCCATTTCAACATTTAAGGCAACTGTCAATCCAGACCCATTGCAAAACTTGTATTTCTAGCTTCTCTAAAATAAATGCCTGAAAGACAGGATAGAAAGTGGAGGCAGAAAACTTATATTGTGAGAAAAGAAGTATCATTTTATACTGTAGACTTATTTACAGCAAACTTTGTGACTTGACAACAGTGTCTACAGCAACAAAGAAAATAAAAAACACTCACTCGTTACCAGTATACTCTTTTTTGGGTGAAACGATGAAGCAAACACAAACCTTAAACCAGACTCCTCAGGCTGCACAGGAACCACTTTCCGGTCTGTGCCTTCCCACCTGGAGTCCTGGTCCCTGGCTGTGCTCCCCAGCCCTGGCTGCGATGCAGGTCAGCCACAACCACCAGCTGAGGCCTTTTGCCAGGAAATGTGTAAATCCAGGTAGCGACCCTTTCTTCCCACTTCCCTTCACTTCATGTGTGTGATGTGAGCAGAGCAGGACATACCGACACCCTCAGAGCCCAGCTCCTGTCCCTACATCACCTCTGCTCCAGAGTTGCCTCCAGCACTAGGAAAGAGGCTCTAATGTACCAGGTACCTACCACAGCTCAGAAAACCAAGGTCTTGGAGATGTAATTAGCATGGCTATATTTTTGTTTTCCTATTAATTACACAGCAGATCCAACAGCAGTTTTTTCTCCCCACCTTTTCAAGTGTTCTTAATTAACTGGAAAACAAGTAAAGAGCCCTTTTCTCCCTGTGCCTCACGTGCAATCCTCATTGTTAATGTGAACGGCCGGAGGAGTGACCGGCCAGGCTGACCTAACACAGCTGTCTGCCACAGGGTCTGCCCTCCCAGGGTGCCCATTCCCCTCTCCTGGCCCTCACAGCACCGCATCCCTGCAGCACGGTGCCCTCCACGCCTCCCAGCCCAGCCCAGCAGCCGGCCGAGAGGTGCCTGCGCACACTGCATTCCAACAGAACGCGGGACAGAGACGTCCTCCGGGAAAATAACGGGCTAAAAGAGGGCCGTGAGCTGCTGAGCAGTGTCAGAGTTTAGAGCAAGCCTCTGCATTGCTTTGAGAAATTCTGTCATCGCTCCATGCCTTAGCTGCCCACGTGTAAAATGGAGATAATAGCTGTTCACACTCTCTCCTAGGGACCTCTAAAGACAAAGGTTCATGGAAACATGCTTTTCTGTTGACCTTCTCTTACTTTGACTCTCATTCACCAGGATTTGTTGTTCTTTTCTCTAGCAAACTGAAAGCTCAGGTAAGCCAGGTGCCCCATCCAGCCTTGGCGTAAGTCCAGGCTGCCTGTAGACGCTGGCCCAGCGGCGTAGCATCCTGCTCCAAAACAGAATTTATGTGTCACAGAAGTAATAGGTGACATCTTACCTTATGTCCAGTAATTAAACCCCTTGTAATGTGTGAACGCTTATGAACTACCAATGAATGGAGGCACAGGGGAACCGGGCTGCAGGACGGCTGCCCATCAGTGTGGTTTCCTCAGCCGATGTGTCTGCCAGAGCAGCTGACCACACTCGGGCAGCCCTCAGCCAACCTCACAGCAGCTTGGTGTCCGGCACTCTGCAAACCATTACCCAACACTGTAAATTATTCATGGCTAGGCAGCTATTTGCTGTAAAACACACTCCAGGTTCCAGCTGCTCTTTGAAAAACAAGCAATGCTAACAACAAATTTTCTGTCACCAATACTGTCTTGTTCTTAAAAGGTCTAATGTGCCAATACTGCTGATGCTCAAGTGAAAAAAAAAAAACCAAACCCAAAACATTTCAAGTAGGAACAAAAGTTCTGGACTGGTACCAGGCATGCTGTTTTCCAATCTGCAACACCATTTAATTATTCCTATTACGACGTTGCCCGTTACAACCCGAAAACATTACTTTATCTGTGTGCACATCAGCACCCAATGTTCATGGCTAGACTCTTGCACAGCTTTAAAGATAACTTCACTTTAAAGATAAAAAATACACTTCAAAAGTAAAAAAAGGTCTGTGTAACCTCCTGTCAGATACAGGAATGAGTTTGGGAACAGAGTTAATTGGACACTCAGTTTCGGGTGCACAACATTTTGTTATTATCTCAGATAAATGCACAATTGTGGTTTAATCTTTGGCCAAAATCTTTACCTGATATGATGTCATTCCTTTCTGCTCACTAACTTATTAAATATATATTTCGTCCATATAACTGACTTCAGCTGTCAAAAGCTGGGCAGATATTTTAACTGGCACTAGATTAGGATCTATTGGAATTATTGCTTATTTTTAGGTTAATAGGATAAAATACACTCTGAGACAGCAGATCAGATCAAGATGTACTTAGACAAGCTGCAGTAAGTACTAGTTTCAGGTTTGCATGTTCATGAGAAGGAAAGTTATCTTTATTGGTAGTGCATGATTTTTGGAACTCTTCTGAACACCACAAACATAAAAGAAGCTTAATTAAAAGACTTTTTTTTTTTTTTTAAATTACAAGCGTTCCCCCCAAAGGACCTAGGCCTGTATTTTTTTTCTTCTGGAGGGGGTGGTGTGTGGATATTTTTAAGAAAAAAATTAAACTCCAAAATACTTGAACACTTTACATTACTACATGAATGCTTTATGCTTCTCTCCAAATGAGATGGCACTTACCAGTGGGATTCACCCCCTCTGCAGCACAGAGGTGTCTGCATTAGAGCAGCCGTAATGCCTCGGGGGAGGGGACAATACAGCAGGGACCCCTCAGCACCTCTATGCATCTCATGAAGCACTGCAGCAATGTACCCAATTCAAAATCTTTCGGTTTTTCATTTTGTCCCAACCAATCATGGAGAGCCTATATGGACACACTCCAATGTTTTGCTTCTGAAGTGGCTGGATGTTGGTTATGAGAAGACACTATACATTATTATTTTCACTACTGAAGAATAATAATTCTTGCTTTATGTTATTTTTGAGCTGAGGAGTTCTGGATAGTGGAAGACATTAGATTCAAGTTATCCATGTGGGATATGAAAGTAGCAACGTGCGCTACCAGCACATGAGCGAAAGAGCAGATAAATGTCTTACCTGAAGCTCTTGCCCTCCATTACATGCCCAGTCCCGGTCCCACAGCCACTCACCCGAGAGAAACTCCAGCACAGCAAGCAACAGGAACTTCTTCTCCATGAAAAGTCATTCAGGTACACGCTTGTCAGCCACACCGGGCCCAGATGTGTGTGTTTGATATCTCCATTAGAAAGGACATCTCTGAGAAGCTTACTCATAGACCACTTAAGTGATTTCCAAGACTAATGTCGAAGGAACAGGCATTTTCTGCTTTTGGGTGAAACAAAACGAGGTGGAAAAATCACTTTGAGGTTCACATGGGTTTTGCTTTATATTTAGCTTATAAAATAGTAGTGGTAGGTGTGCCACCAGAAAAACAGCTCTCATTACCTAGAATAGATGGAGGCTTAGCAGTCTTAAAAATGCCTCAGCAATAGGCAATGCAGTACAGATATATATCTTGTGTTTAAAAATAGTCTCAAATGTTGTTAGAAGGGATTAAGCAATGTTTTGTTCATCAGCACAACAGAGCAGTGTGGCCAAAGTAAAAGGGTAACTGTTGTTACTCTGTGAATGAGGAAATAGTGTTTTACCGAATTTACTGCAGACCGAGGTGAAACATTAACTCAACTTTGAATTATGATGGGTTGTAAAATAGCCTGAACAAACATTGCTGGGCTTTCTTTAGAGGGCATGAACTTAGGGGTCTTCAAAACTGAGTTTGAATGGTATCACAACACACCCCCTTCATTTTATTGAAGTACTCACTGAAATATTTACCTTTGGAGTAGGTGATTTTGAGCACTGTGGAAATAAGGAAAAGAAGAGAAATTTTATATAATGGAGGTTTCTCAAGGGTCTACAAAAATATTTTAAAGGGATAAAAAGAAATAACTGCAGACTTATCATCAGTTTTGCACTTCAAAAGATAAGAAAAGGTCTTAACAGCATTTACATAGTTCAGCACATGCTACCTGCAGAGTTCCCTGCCCCTTCTGTGTGTGACAGAGCTGGCATCAGCTTCCCACAGGCTCTGGGTCAGAGCCAGATCGATGCACCTTGTGCACCTGCGATAAAGTAAGTTCCAGGCCACTCCTTCCCAGGGTCATTCTTGATCTTCAAAATTATCAGGGACATATACCTGTCCACCAGGGAATGCACACACCAAACCAAAAGGGAAATGGCAAAAAGGAGGAAGAAATCCAACATTTTTGCTCACATGATTATTTACAGTTTATGTTTGTTACAGTATAAGGTACCTCCAGCCCCGGCACAAATAAAATAACAAGTTCCTGTTACCAAAAATCATTGAAACACTCATGCACTGATGGAGAACATGACCTTTGGTATGACACTGATAACTATCTGACAGAGAGAAAATGTCTTGTGTCCTTAAAGGCCCTATAGCCTATTTACTGCTACATCTACGGTCACGTCAGATCATCACGCACCCCTGAAGAAGGCATGTAGCATCTGGAAAAGTACTGACCAGTATGTCCCCCCTGGGACCGTTGGTAGCCAGGTGCCCTGGCAGAGCCCCAATACAAGCATCAAAGGGAATTTGCTTATGTTAGGGCCGTATATCTGCCTGTCGGTGAATGCGAGCACTGTATCGAAGGGGAGATCACGCAGAGAAGGAATAAAACTGACATTGTCACTCATGCAGTTATTTACAGCTTACTTCTGTTGCCACATTAAAGTAGTTACCACTCAAATAAAAATGGCTAATGAGAGAAGCTACACTATTACCCCAAAATACACTACGCAGTTTTTGTTTCAGCCTGGCAACCCTGGTGAATTGTAACCATTGTTCAGAGCTGCTGGATTGCATTACATGGTATGAATGACAGAGTGACAGCAGTGTCTCCAGCCGCCCCCCACCAGTGGCTCAAGGTGCCACCCTGGCTTGGGTTAGCTGGCTCTCTGTAAGTCTTGTCTACTAAAAGCGCTTTGGGAAATTAATAGCTACTTTGGGAATGCTGTGCACTCTTTCCTGTAATGTCCCACAAAGCACACTCTTGAGACAGAAACCTGATGGCATGTCACAGTTGCAAGGCAAAATTTAACTCTAATAAAGATTAATACCTGGGGATTCACCATCACATTTTTCCTAATTGCCTTTCATTAACATTCTCAACAACCTTGAACAACATGGCCTTTTGTTTTTCCATTTGCTAGACAGGGACTGTATGAGGCATAGCCAGCACTTGCTCTCTATGATCTCTTTGATCCCCAAGTGTCCTGTAAGAGCCTCTGCCTAGAGGAGAAATTTGCTTTGCAAAGTTGGAGCAATGCAGTGCAAGTTACCTGTGGGTGAAACCAGAAAAAAAAAATTATCCCTTCTCCTCTGTGAACACCCTCTTGCACTGGGGCCATCCGCACAGCAGCCCAGGAGCCGCTGCCTAGGGCTCGGCACCAGAGTTGGCCTTGTGCTCTGCAAGCACAGCATCCACCTGGCGCCTCCCAGGCCAACTCAGCTCACCGCAGTTTCACTGAGGCCCCTGAAGTTATTTTTCGGGTTGTGGGACTCAGGGAACGGGCAGAGGGTACGGTGCATTTGTGACAAATAAAATAACAGTACACAGAAAGGAAGGAACTTGTGAGAGACCAGACAGACTTACAGTCTGATTCTCATATTGTTAAATCAGTCCCCCACAACTTTCCTGCAAAAGCCTTACCATTTCTTCTTATACTGGTTTGGCTTTTTCTCTTCAGATGCCTCCCTCATCCATTCCTTTAAAAGCTAAAATTAATTTTCATAACCGCTTAAGAGCCCCTATTCATAGCCAAAGACAGCACTGCAGTAGCATGCCTCTTTTCCTTCCCCTGACTATAGAAATACCAATGATATCCCAGACTATCCCTGAACACTGGGCAACTCAGCTGCAGATACTAGATGGCTGTTCCTGTAAACTCAACATGAGCAGTGCAAGTACAGGAGTCTTTAAAGGCTGTTTTATTTTAATGAATGACATTTCGGCATTAAGAAAAACCCAAACATTGTACTGGGAAATTCAGACTATACTGATGTGTGGTGATATTTTCTGGACAATGTTGGTGACTATAAAAATCTACTACAACATCACAGTAATGACAATACTAGATATTTTGCCCAGCTCCATGGAGGGTGTGTGGGAGCACTCAGAAGTGCCTTGAGTCATGGGATGGGTACAGCCTATTCCCCATGGAGGTCTTGGACCATTTGCTTGTTTCTGTGCCAATACCCCAATATCTGAATGCCAGCTGTCTCCTGGGTTAATTCCCGACTCTGCATGTGCTGTGGGTGGAAGCTGAGGGTTTGGGAGAGCTGCAGCGCTGCTTCTCATCGAAGACAAGGAAGAGACCCATGCAGCCAGGGGCCAGGTGCCCATATATCAGTGCACTAAAAATACCTCGAGAGCGAAACCATAGAAGACCAGCCAAGCAACATCTATTTCTCTCCTCTGTCAAGTACTAAAAAAAGCCAACGGAGAAAAATCCCAGCATGGGGAACAGGTTTGACCAGCTTTGTCACATTTTTGTGCTCTCTCTGCTCTCCAACACAGACCCAAGGCAGGGTTTTGTCTATGCCTTCCAGGCTTTGTCAGTACCATGAGGCACCTCCATCTCCTCCCCTGAGGTTGCTCTGGCCCATCGCCTCTAACTTTCTCCAAACCCCTACAGCAGGGCGTTTTCTTACTCCACGGACTTGTCCCTGGAGGGAAGGAATAGCTAATGCACAAGCACAAGCACTCATCTAGTAAATGAAAGATGGGCTTAGTTCCCCGCCCTGTCAAAATTACCTCCACAATCCTATGGCTTTTCTCAGCTCCTACACAAACACAGGCACGAGGCAGCACCTTCCAGCCTAACCGAAGGCTCTACAGATACACACAGGTGTTCAGAGAATGTCAACCCAGAGAACATACAAGTATAATAAATACTGTACCAAACCCATAGTAAAGCTACAGCAAAGGAACAGTATGCCTCTCCTTGTATATTCAGTTTTTGAACATGGCTGTTACTGTATCTAAAATTACCTACAGGTCTCTGCAATGTCACACTGATTTCTGCAATGATCTTATTTTGCCCAGCTGAGCAGGGCGGCTCAAACCCTGGAAAATCCTTTTCACAGCCTGTAATGAGATTTCTGTTCCAAACGGGGATTAAATGTGCTCTCAAAAATGTGAATTTTCAAGTTCTGAAATTCTGCTTTTGGACTTTGAAGCTGCCAAAATCTAGACCATATCTTCCTGAGTTTGCATTCTTACACGTTACTTTATAGCATGCACTAAATATTCACTGCTACAGTAAGACAAAAACTAAAAGCTTAAATATTCTGTTAATTTTATTTTATTGCTCAAATCACTGCAAGGCATTGCTCTGATTAAAACCTCTCACCTTCTTTTCATTTCAAAGTGTCCCTTGTTTGCTTGTGTCCAGCTGTTTCATTCAAATGCAAAAAGGAGACTGAACAAGAAAACAGGTCAATAACTGGGTTGTAGCAGATGTCCTTAAAGATTTTAGCATTACAATATCACAGCTTAGTACAAAATTAAACAAATCTGGCAAATTCAAGATAAATTCTAAAAAATCTGAAACAAAAATTGAGAGCAACTTAGAAGTATTTTTGCAGCTCAGTTTGTCATAGAAACACATAGGTTTTTCCAAGGAGTTTTACCAATTATCAATTACAGCACAGGTAGGTCTTTTTTCCCCTTCAATGCAATGCTCATGCACTAAAATCATATTATTTTTCCTACATGCAACTGGTTGGTAACTTAGTGGCAAATGGTTTTCCACACGGCTCGTGCTGTGTGAAGGAGACATAAGTCTGTCTGTTCAGACGGAAAACATTGTGTCATCTCCTATCTCCTTGTACGCTTACATTGTTATATATTTTCAATTTATATTGATTTATAAATAAATCAATGAAGTAATTAGAACAAAAAGGCTGGATAAATTTCTGTGAAAATGTCAACAAAGTCAATCTAACCCTGGGATTATAAAATCAATCTTTGATTTTTTTTTAAATCAACACTTTCTAATAACTTACTATCGTTCCGGAAGGTTCTGGATCAGCACTAACTTTTCACAGCCATTTTAACAAAAGAGTTGACTGTATATTACTAACAGCAGCCCTTTCACCTCCATCCTTCACAACATCAGCATACAAGCTCCTTGGCTTTCCCTCCAAATATAAAGGCTAAACACATACTCTAAAAAACCAGGAAAGTGGCAACGTGGTTGCATTGTTCTTACGCACCCTTGAGTTGCAGGCAGAGGAACCTGAGCCGTGGCTTGGGTTTTGGAGACAGAGTGGATATGGTCACAAAAAAGCCTGTGGCATAGGGAAGGATGGTCACAGGGTTTCGTGAGGAGTGCTCAGGCTGACCAGAATGCCCTCATTCCTACGGTTTTTTATCCGGATTCCTGGCCCTAGGTGAGGGCAGTAACCATCTGGGCTGATTTTCTTCTGCAGCTAGCCTTCAGATCAGAACCCACTCCTATGAACAAAACACTGCTTTGCTGTGCTGCTACCCTGTCTCCATTCTCTGGCTGTGGTTGCAAATCCCAACAAGAAGTATCTCTATAAGTGTCCCAGACTTTTAAAGGAAATACTCCCTCTCCCCACTACCAGAAGCACTGCCAGTTTCTCACAGAAGCCCTTGTCCTGAATTCGGAGTGCAGATTACCCTGGTACCACCTTGGCTCTTCCACAGAAGAGTGCAGCATGAGGCTGAGTGCAACCCCAGGGACAGGGCAGCAGATGAGCTCCCAGGGCAATTTCACAATCAAATATGGCATCTTATTCTGTGCTGCCAGGAGGCACCTTCCCCCCCATGGGGGTTTCCAGCCAGAGCCCCACAGTGATTCTGAATCCCTACAAGAAAGAACAGATGAAGAAAGACACGCTTTTCTTTTGTAGGACAAAAAGGAAAGTTTAAACAACACAAGCCGGAAATAACCACATCCACTGAAGATCTGGAGATCCTCAGTTCATTTTCCAGCTCTTGAAGGGTGAGTGGGACAGGTCTCCTGTTTGCAAAGAACCAGACCCTCCTGGCCCAAGCAGCAGGCGTAGGTCCATCACCAGCCTCCAATCAATTAGGACACACAGGATTTCTACTTATGCAGCTCCCATGCTTGATCCCATACAGTGCAGACCTGATGGGATTAAAGGACACAGAATTTTGCTTCAGTTCTCGTTCTGTGAATTAGAAATAATTCATTTCCCCTAGATTCCGCTCTTCAAGGTTTACCGTCCCTACTCTTAGATATATTTTTAGACATATTTTTAATGACCACTTTTATAAAAAAAACAATACATGGACCTGTTTTTTTTAATTAGTTCTCAAAGCTGGTTGTCAAAGGTGTTTATGTATGAAAGCAGTTAAGTCAGCACTATGTGACACCTGACATCTGCCCCTCAGATAATCAAATGCGATCCACGCTGGAATCTGCCTGCTCCGTTGGCTGGCCCTGGCCACGCACAGGAGGGATCTCCATGACACCTAGCAGGCAGCACACGCCACTGCACACACAGCCTCCTCGCTGCCCCGTCAGACCTTACCCTCTGAAACCCAGACATCTATTTAACTGCTGCTTAAACACAAGTTATTTAAGCAGGACCTCTGAATTACGATGAGAGCAATTAGTTTCTACAGAAACAAACCCATTTTCCTGGCTGAAAGACAGTGCATGGGATAAGTGCCACTTACATTGCACCTGACGTTAATTTCCGAGAAGAGCAAGAATCATTATTGGGACAGCTCCTGTTAGCTAACTCTATACCAGGGTCTATGCTATAGTGAGATACAAGCAGCATTAAAAATTATCATGGTAATACTGAAAAAAAAAAGTGGCAGCATAATTTAGAGCAAACACAAGGCTGCTCAGTCCCATTTGATTACTATTCTTTTTTTCCAAATCTAAAATCAGAGTAGTACATGTATATACAGATATGATATACCTGGATTTGGTAAAGCTGAATGCAGGCGAAGGCCTAGACCTCTTAAGTACGTACGTATTTATCTTAACCTGCCTTTTTTCTTTTTTAAAATATTTGAGAGCTATTCCGCAGCGGGGTTATTTCAGGGTCTGAAAACATGGCTGACTCTTCTTATGAGACCAACTGGTATATGTGAACAGGAGAGCCCCATGGGGAGGTGACAGTGCCTGACCCCCTCCATCTAAATCACCCTAACTCTAACTCCTGACTTGCAAGATACATACTTTTGGGTCAGAATTCAAAAAGAGAAACTGCCACTGGAAACCGGTATGTATTTACCAGTGCTGTGCAGACTGGGGTGACTATCACCTCAGCTGGCCTCAACACTATCACCGTGAGACAAGCAAATATCAGGCTTCAGCTGTCACCTGACTTCATTATACTTACTACATGGGTAGTTTATAAAGGCATGTCTATCCTTGACTGGTCTGCTGTGGTTGATAACCTCCCATGTTAACTTGAGAATTTAAATACATTGGGGATTTAATATCACCATTACCGATACCTTGCCAATTTGTTTTTACTTTAACTGCATTTTTATTATTCTTTAACCTTTAATTAGTGTCTCAGACAATTACCAGCTGTGTCTTCAAATTTGTTTGGCTGTTTCTGTTTATTTTTAATAACATTTATTTACAAAGACTTTCTTGCATATTCCTTTCATTTGGCCTAAATGACTGAAGATCGCGCTAGATATGAGTCACCTCGTCCCATGGCCTTGTTCATGTCCTCTGTACTTGTCTGCTGTCACTCTGTTGACTGTCACCAGTTTGAATTTGCTTCACAAAGGCAAAAGAGTTGGAATAATCCTGAGCACTGAACAGAGGGGCACATGCTGTGGTTTCAGACAGGCTGCATTTAAGGAGGTAACTCAGGATGGAAGGCAGAAAGTTAAGAAGCTGCCTTCTTCCCAGCAGGAGTGCTCAGCTCCACTTAGGCTTGGACCTCTTGGAATTGATCCCAGATATTTGGCTTTACAGATGATGATCATCTGGGATTTCTTCCCTTAAAGCAATTCGTTAAATTAAATCTAGGTTGCAGACCAACAGATACCTGTTACCCCACAGTGCTCCTAGTCACATCCCACTGTAGCAGGATACAAGCCTCACTTTCCCCAGCATGCTGCATGGTTTCTTCGTGGTTCTCCATCTCACATGCATCTTCTGGCACCAAATGCAAGAGGATCGGCTAGCCGATAACTTCTGCTTGTGCAGAGAAGTAGATCTTCGTGCACCAACATGTCCAGGCCTCTTCCCTTTCCAGCTTTGCTGGACCTTTGTGGATAAACAAAGATTACAGAATTAATCTCACAGTAAGAAAAAACTATTATTGCATTCAAAAGTAACCTTTTTCATGTGCTGAGCTGCGGCACATACCTCAGTTTCACCCTACCATGCTCTGGAGGACGTTTCCAGAGATGCTGTGGGGACAGCCCTCATTGCCAGTGCATACCTGCCCGCTTCCCCACTGTCCCTTCAAGCCATCAGATGCAACGCCTCAGACCATGTAGGCACAGCAGGATGAGATGCTCAGCCTGCAACGGTTACGGGCTGAGAATGAAATCAGAGGTGTCTAATACCTCACAGCAGTAACTAAGACTTCAGACAGCCACTCGAGCAAACCTGATACCGAAAAATTAATAAAAAGCATACGCACGTGCCGGTGAGCCAGAGTATACTTTGCCTACCAGCAGCTGGGTGCACTTCAGAGCTAGTGAGAGGCGCTGAACAGGCAGCTTCAACACCCTTTCCTTGCAGAGACAGCAAAAAGTCCGGTTTGGCATTTTCCACAGGGAACTGTTGTCTCTTCTGCACAGGCTGGTGCCTCGGTAGCAGAGGTGGCTGTCCCCAGGCCGCTCACTCCCTGTCTGCGCAGCCAAGAGCTGGCCCGGGGCAGCAGGGGCGGTCAGCTGGGCAACACAACCTGTTTGGGCACTGGAGTGAGACCAATACCACGTTTCACACAGGCAACTTTATTTTCACATTTCTGCACGTATGCAAGAGAATGTTCTTTGTCCGGGGATGTGCTGGTAGACATATTATACCCTACAGAATGGAGTTTAGCAAATTTTTTTATATATATATATATGTGTGTGTGTGTGTGTGTGCGCGTGCACACACACATATATAGTCTTGCAAAATTTCTACTGCTTTTCTTCATGTGTCAGAATGGATGTTTACAACAAACCAGAGCTAAAGGGACACTGCAAGGTTTTCTTTTATTTTTCTTATCTCTAAAATAAAAATAGTGTTTGCATTTTTCTTCAACTCAATTGCCTGTTCTCCCAGTTATACTGAAGCAAAAACACTGAAGAGAAAAGACATGCCTATAAGCTTTCAATTTTTACTACTCTGAGATACTATCAGTGATGCAGGTAGAACGTTTTTTAAGTCTTACTTACACGAGGGCCAAACGATCAGGTAGGTGGATGTCACTGCACCAGATATAAGAGCACCCCTGAATCAGTGATGCAAATAAATCATTAGCAAGTAAATATTACACTCACAGCACAGTTTAGCAGTTTAACAGCCTCTATGCAGATAGATATGTTTGAGTCCCGCTTTTAAAAGTTTCACTGTACATTTTTAACCTGACAGCATCCCTTAAGAAAAAAGTACATACTGTGCTTAAGAAAGGACACCCTCCTACAGAGAATTTATTTTTATTATTAAAACCAACATTTTTAAAACCATTCAACAAAATTTAATACAAATTGCCATTGGAGAATAGCATTTGTAAGAGCGAAGCTATGCATTGCTGCTCCATTAACATGGCTTTAGTTATCGCAATTTATATTATTTGCCCATTTCCTTAGGTCCTTCACGGCACTTCCATGAAGAAGAAAAAAAGGTTGTTACACTGCTGCTACCGTCTTATCAGAGGTCACACACGGACACACAAATGTTTGTTCTCAACACGTGTCGCAGTCAGGCAATGCCAAAGTTCTGCCCACAATACTTGAACCTTAGGATATCTGTACCTCAGGCTTATAGCTCGACTCATGATTACTCACAATATTGCAATGCATTCAAAGTAACAGGAAAACAAACATCAACAGTAACAGGCACATTACATTTTTTTTTTTTTTTGCATTATCATTAATCACATTCCTATTTTTCAACAGATTGTTGCCTAAAATGCATGTTAGAAAGGCTTTTTTTAGAAAATGCTGGCATGAAGATGCAGACTAGCATTTGCAGCTAATGACAGACTAATGATTCAGACATTATTTAAACATTCACAACTGAGAAAATTTGCACAGCTGATAGCACTGACAGATAGTCTAACTGTAACTTAGAAGCCAGCATAGTAACTACCTTCCACATACTGGCAGTAGGATTTACGATGGTATGAGATTAGAGTAGCATACTATGTTTTATTTAGAAAGCCGTCATGGTAAGTATCTGCCATAAATATTGCAAGCCCCATTTATGAGCGATGGGAGGCTTTGCAAGTTTGCAAAGTAACATTCACGGAAAACATAAGAAACAAACCCAAAGACATTTCCATGCAGAGTACAACTCTCTCACAGTCACTGGATCTCTGTCATCTGTTGGCTGGAGCACACATGCCATATGCACATATGCTGCTCGTGGAAAACCCAGAGGCCTTCTACGCACTGATGTATACCAGCCTCTGGCTGATATCAGTGGGATCAGACAAATACAGGATAATAAATGGTTTTGCAAAGGCAATGACTCTGCCACAGACAGAATTTACAATTAGAGCTATGTGAAAACACAACTGTTGCGTGTCACTTTGCAAATCCTCCTATCTCGGCTACAATGGACTTCAAGTGGAGCAGAGAGGCAGCAACCCAGGGCTGAACATCAGGTATGCACAGGTGGGGTCTGGCCTCCTGTGAGACTGAAATCAAAGCTAGTTATGCCTCAAGGGCAAAATCAGGACCAGTGCAGCTTTCGGCATCTCCCCCTCTGCCTAACGCACCCCCATCATCACTGGGAGTTGAAAACCGACACAGTGGAGCAGAAAAGGAGATGTGAAAACTGCAGGGTCACTAACGGTGGCCTGATTTCAGCAATGCATTTAAGCACGTACTGAGAGTAACATCCAAATGTCTGAAGTATGTTGACAGATCAGGGCCACGCTCAAGAGAAAGTGGTTACAGCCCCTATGACACAGGCACCCCCACACCACCTGTATAGCTCTTCTGCTAGTGGAGACACAGAAAAACATAGCTGAGGCCAAATTCATCACAATAACTCCAGAAATTAATTTAGCTCCAGGGACCATGGTGTCATGCAACTAATAATGTTTTCTTTTGAAAAGGGCACGTTCAAAACTTCTCAGGCTCTATGTGCCATCTTATGAGCACATTTGAAGCAACACTGTTAGGAGAAGAAAGGCACTGTGCCAGCCCAATGCAAATGCTTGTTTTTTCATTATCTGGACCACTTTTCCCTCAGCTGAAGTTAACTGCTTAGACTGATAATAGACAGATGCTCTTTGGGTATAGGGAAAAAAGCAGGTTATTAATTATATTAAATTCTGTCATTTGTTAAAGTGACTGCAAGAAGAATCATGAAGGAACATTGTAAACATTGTGCATTATTTCAGCTGATGTCTTTATCAAGCGCCTATTAAATAAAAACTAAATAGACAATACCGGACAACTGGAGAACAAGGCTACTCTCACAGCATTGCATCACTTCTGCGAATTACAGCACATTGTTGGAGTTGCTATGCCCTGTATCATTGCTAGGAAGGAATTCCTTAATGGTACTTGTATGAAAAGCAATAAACAGGATAGACTAGGGTGTCATTCCTGGGTACACGTTACTTCACTCACTTGAGCAGTACTTTTGATGCCAAGCGGGCAACTTAAAGAAATAAAGACTACACAGAAGTGTATGGAGGAGCACAGTGAAAGGGGAAAATGTCCCATCTTGGGGAATTAGCGTAGCATTACACTAGTACTGATCAGACCTACTTCTATAATCAGGAATACTTCAATAGATTACATTTTTATAAAATATAGGGCTACAGAAATGAAGCATTCTATATATTTTGTATTATAAAAAGCTTCCACTTATAATTTTTAAAATATATCTTCACTGCTAACAGTGTATTTGTAATATAGCATCCGATATAATAAAAATATATGCTTACTGGATGGGAGCGATGTAGCACTACAGCAGGGACTCTCCTTTCTATGTGGTTTGAGCAGCTGGAAAGTTGGCTGTTCCCTCTCTCCCTCGGTTTCTCAGCCATCAGCTGCCTGGAGACTGCAACAGCACTCTGGTGTGTTAGCTTTCTTAAGAGTCTTCTGCAAAGCAGGCTCTGACATGTTCCTCAGCTGACAAAGAATTGACTGGGCAAAATCCAACTTCAGTATTAATTCACTGCATGATCCTTTCTGTTTTACTAATTAAAAAAACCAAACCCCCAAACCAATGGTCTATTTGGCATTAGTAAGGAAATGAGACTTGTACAAGTCATGCAACTGCCTTGTAGGAATAAAGATTTTGCTATAGAAAACATTAAACTACCCAAAGGGACACATGGGCCTGGCAGCTGATTCCGAGACTATTAAGTAGCTCCCAATTAAACTTACAGGGCACTTTATGGGTGCCAAGGTCTGCATGTGGAAACACAGCTGCATCAGCTGCACTCTCTTCTGCACTAAGTAAAACTGGAAAGCTTAAATAAAACCATAAAGTGGGCAACACTTTACTGTAATGTCCAATGGAGAAAAATAAATGTTCAAATGATGAACCTAGGAAGTGTGTGCCAAACTACACCAGAAGGACCATAGCACATGACCGTGGTGCTGCTGAGATGCACACCGGAGAATCACTTGGTGGCTGGGACCAGAGCGGGTATTCATCTTCCTGTACCAGCCCTTATAAACCTTCCCAGTCTTGCAAGAACTTACCATCATTGAACAGGATTTGTTCTGTAGTTTGATATTTATATGTGCAACACATGTTTTGCTCCTTTCTGGCTCACCCTGGCATGAAGATCCTCTGGTTAATGTGTTCAGGAAAAACTCCACCAAACTCAGCATGGTGGCACCAGTGCATGTGAGAGGAGAAGCAGGATCTCTGCAGAAATGGGGATATTGGCTACACAGGCTGTCTGCTTAATGTCCTAGGTACATTTAATGTTCACTTTTACAGACTGCCCTTGTAGGTTTGACTAACGGCGAGGCATTCATAAAACATTTTGCCATATGGTAGTATAGACTTAACTTTTCACTAGCAATAGATGGCCGAGTAAGCTATCGACATGTGCTATCATATGTAATCAAGCCAGCTAGGTTAAAAGCAGGACTTGTGCCTAGCAAACAACGCTGTATATTACTCATTGAACTTTGAGCAGCAGTTCTCTCCTGTCAGGATTTGTTAAAATATTCACATGCTTCCAAAACGAAACAAAGGTCCACCGGCGTCTCCTGGGGAGAAGAGGTGGGATCGGTTGCATTCGGTTGCCATTTGGTTGGAGATGTCATACAAAATCCTCACACACTGGACATGGCTGAATTGTAAAAAGCTTTCACCCAGAAAGGAGATCTTTGTTGCACAGAAAGTCTCCGACTCCTCCAGCGCTCGCAAGACACGGTTACATCACATTCTCAAAGAGCTGTAAGGATCGCATGATATTGTCATCCTGAAAGCAACGAGAAGATATTTTCATAAAACCAGCACTGACAAGCACGACTTACAACTTTGCATGGCACAGGAGGGGCTCTGCAGCTGCTAGTGCAGGCAACAGCCTTGCTTTCATAATGCTTTTCATCCTCAGTGAGCTGGAATTGATTCAGTGATCAGGCCCCGATTCAGCAAAGCAATCATCTCTTACTGTGGCTCCTTAGTTCATTTGAGGCACGCAAGCACAGGATCTTCTCATAAGCTTGACATTCAGCATGGGCTGTGCTTTAGTGAAGAAAACCAGATACCAGCACCGAGCTGGTGACTGTACTGAACCCTCAGACTTCAGTGCCCAACTGCATTTCATTGATCCTGAATATGCAAATATGCTCTTTAATATGCTTTAAAACTCCAAATGAAATTGCAAGTTTTGAACTGGTAAGCAAGCTGCCTTGAAGGACCACTTCATCCCAGAAATACAACCAGCTCAAACCCAAGGTACATGCAATCTCGGCCTCTCCTAGGTTCCTAGATCCAAATGAGAAAGTTGGAGACATGCAAGGGAAATCCCAGATTTTTTCTCATGAAGTCTTGAAATTGTACTTCAAGGTAATAACCAGAGTAATATTCAAAAAAGTAATGGTGATTCCCCCCCGCCCAGGAATTCAGTTATTCCAAAAGTTAGAAAACTATTTGCCTGTAACATGAAACTAATTTTCCACGTTGAGCAACTTAAAAGATCTATTGCATTTTATTCCTCTATCTTATTTTGAGGCTGCATCCATCTATCCATCTCACTTCTAACAGTTTGGTGGGTATTAGTACAAGGTATCACCTTGCAGGGAAACCAATCATCCTCTCCAAAGCAATGCTAGGAGTTCACTGCTTGTGAGCCATATCCTCAGAAATGGCAGAGGTAAGCACTATAGTGCACTTTATGGAAAACAAACCAATGGGAAAAAAAAAAAAAAAAAAAAAAAAAAAAAAAAAAGGGTTGCAGGGTTTGCTCCTATCTGCCAGGAAACCACACATGAGGAACCAAACCCAAACTAGGGCACAGCATTAAATAAACTCACAGTTAGGGGTAAAGCTACTTCAATACCGAGGCCACTAATCATACACATGTATCCAGCCTGAAAGCAAATTATGAACGTGAAAAATAATACGCAACACAACTGATCAAATTAAAGACAAGTCCAAAAATAAGCTAAACAATCAGGAGGGACCAATAATGAAGTAACTAAAAAAAGTTAGCTTTATATTATGCATCTGCTAACAAGGATTTTACTGCCTGAAGTCCCTGACTGAGAAGTAATCTGGATGTTGCCAGAGCCAGACTTAATACGGAAAGAGCAGGTAGCCAACCTAGCCCTCAACAATGAGTGTCTCCCCATTGCTCAGGTACAGAAGAGCTGTCTGACTGCAGAACAGGAAAGATTTTTCCAGGGAAAGTAAAATACACAGGAGGGCTGGTATGCAATTATTTGCACCAATGTGAACTGTCTAAAATGCAGAGGCCATTATTGTACTGATTACATATTAGAGATATCTCTGAGCAAACATTCACACAGTTAATTACAGTCTAAGACAACAGACACTTTGCCGATTGCATGTTAATGCAGATGCTTGTCCTTGTGCCAGTGCTAAAAACACCAGTCAACCTAATGTATGGAATTTGCAAGGAGGGAGCTTATTTCCAAAACAGAAAAAAAGATAAATCATTGCTATGATGACAGCATTTGCTTTTAATGTTTGACCATGAAAACATCAACTGGTTTTATAAGTCAGTGCTGTAATTACAAGATTCTGAGAGACCTTTGGCTCTAGGCAGCTCCAGCAACATGGTACCTGTTAATGACATCCAGGGGATGATATTGACAGAGACAGTATCAGCCTCTTAAAAAACCCAAAAAACTAACAACATATATACATACACACACACACACACAAAGAAAGTTTAAGGGCGTTATGAGCTTTCTCTAGAGTTGTCTGCTTGTCTACAGAATCAGGTACTGCAGTTCACTCAGGAAAATAAAAGCACTGGCCACCAGCACTAGAAATGAAGAGGCCCTCTCCTGTGACCAGCCTGACCCTACTTCTCTATTCAGCCACAGGCTTCACAGAGCACCACCAGGAACTCGATCCTGAAGATGTTTTTTTCACAGAGCAAAGGAAACCTGGGATCCTGAGCAGCATCTTTTTTCAAATGGAGTTTGTCCAAAGGGAAAGCAAATGCTGTGGCATGAGCTAGGGCCTTCATTGCAGTTACAATTTTGTCCTTACCTCCTGACACGATTCAATAAATTCATCTAAAGTTACAACACCATCTTTGTTTTTATCCATTTTCTGCAAAAAAAAAAAAAAGTTTACATAGGTAACAATGCAGTTACAGTATAATATCTTAGTTGATGCAATCTGAATAAACCCAGGGCACTTTACAAGCTTAGATTACAGACTCAGTGTCATTGGTTAAATTTGCCAACTGCTAAGGGCTTGTTTGCTCTGGTACTTGGAGCACTTTTGAGGTCATCTCCAACTATTCCTTCCTTGACATACCCAGCAATCTCTGCCCTTATTACATAATTTCTTTATTCATCGCCTCACCAACCAGCACCCATATTCCTGTCTCTCTTTAGGGGCAGTTGAGAGAAGCAGCACAGAAGGGCTGCAACGCATGCAGAGGCTTCAGACTTGCTGCATGTGGCACATCTGAATGCAAAAGGTCTGGCTAAGAGACAAATGAGATATCTTTGGAGTCAGGAAATCAGCAGACACGATAGTGTTGGGCTGAATGGCTGCTAGGGTTTATTCTGGAATATATACTGGGGCACAGGATTGAACTTGTGGCTAACTTTACTGTAAAGTATATCAGTGCATAGCTCAAGTGTTAAGAAAAACACATAAAAAAAAAATCAAGTACCTGGAAGAATACTTCTACATGCTGCCTTGGTGCATCTTCCTTGAGCACTGGATACGTGTACTTTCCCATCATATCATAAATTGCCTTTACGATATCCATCATTTCCTGCAGCAGCAGCATGCCAGCACAAACACAAAAGGGAAATTAATGGAAACGATAGCACATTTCTTTCTTTTACTGGCCTTTTCTTCACCCTCCTTCTCCTGTTACAAAACAACACAGAGAATGCCTGTGCATGTGCATGAAGACAGATGTATCATCATATACAAGTTCATCTAAAACCCAAGTGCTTCTTTCTGACTGTGCCATGACTTTGCCAGAGGTGTGTTGGAAGCTGGTGCAGTGCTCACTTCCCTCCTCTAGCCAGGCAGCATTGCAGGACATGTGCTCTGACATGGCAGCTGCTGCGGCTGGTGCTGAGCTGCAAGCGGCATGCTCCATCCTGAGCACTGTGGGACCAACCTTGTCCCAGAGCCTCCTGTGGGGCCAGGGACCTTCACGGCACTCACTGGGACCCTGGCCCTTCTCCACACCTTGCACAAACTGCCACACAACTCCATGACCAGTAGCACTAACCGCAAACCCTCCAGGTACGCACAAGTCTTGAGAAGATAGACCAAGATGTATTTGCAAAATATTCAAAGTTACCATGCTCAAAAGCCAGGCTTCCCACAAAGGGAACAGGCAACACCAGCTAAGAAGATAAAACCAGAAGATAATGCAGGATTTGGGAGTGGTGCTGGGGCCTTCTAGTGCTTCAGGTGAGCCCACACCATACCTCCCAGTACAGCCAGAAACCCCTTGCGCCCAAGTCACTGAGTAGCTATTGTGACCGTCACCCTCCCCTTCGCGAAGGTTATGTTGCTCATAGCTGTAATTAGAATTTTGCTCCCGACTAAAGCAAGCCATTAAAGGCACTATAATATAAGAAAATATGTCTACAAAATCATGTAATATAATATCACTGTGCACTTTACTTAGACATAGATAAATGCTTAAGTCCAGTCTGATTTGCATTTCACTAGCTGCATGTAAAATTAATTGTGCTTTGCAACAGAAACCAGTCAGCTCTCTTCAGAAATCAACCACATTTGTCAGAAACAGCCTTACCTCCTTGTTTATGTAGCCATCCTTATTTATGTCGTACAGATTAAACGTCCATCTTAGCTTCTCGTGAACAGTTCCCCGCAACAGAATGGACAATGCCATCACAAAATCCTGGTTCACGGCAGAGAAAGAAGTGCGAATTTTCACAACATCCTTTTCTAAGGCACCTGCTTTATATAATGCCAGTCAAAAGACTTATCTTTTTAGGACAGAGCATACGGTTATCAATCTCTTCTGACTCCCTTTTCCAAAAATCTGTCCTCTCTGACTGTACTTAATGGATGTGGCATCCACTATCATGATCTGAGTACTGTCACACTAATAAATGTGCACGACGTAACCAGGAAAATCAGAAAAGTCCTCAAGTACTCAACTGCAGCCAAGGTAAAAGCCAAGCTTATGATATGGGTTAGGCAGCTCTGCAAGGCTTGAAGGGCAGGAAGACCTAATGGGTGCTGCAGCTTTAAACTCTCCTAGTCCTGAGGTGAGGGTTGTGAAAACAGCATGGGATTAAAAGCAGATCCAATCCAAGATAGGCAGATTTAGATCCTAAAGTCGATAGGACAGTGGCTGCTCTGGCTCCTCAGACTTCACAGAAATAGCACAGCATGCTCATGACCAGAAGCTAGGACACCTTCCTTGCTACCCACCCAAATTTATCATGCTCTAAACTCCAAATACTGCACAAATATAAGCATGGCAAAATAAATGTCTGGGTTTTAAGAGCACTGCCAGATGCTCCAGTGGCCATTCCTCTCCTAGAAATGGTCTGCTGCAAGAATGAGTCAGTTAGATTGCCACTGCCTCATTAAAACCAGATGGACTCCTAATTGTAGAAGCCAATGCTTTCTTACCTGTAGATCTAGGGTGCTGGCAAAGAAGGAAGAAAATTCAGCATTTTTTCTGTGCCTGCCTTGAGAGAGATAGAGAGATCCCAAACTCCTTTAATGCAGGAAGCCTCAGGTTTTGTTCTCTGGCAAAATCTGTCAGACTTGACCAGATGCAATCCTCACCACTAATTACTCAGTCTGGGACACAGCATTTTAATTGTATTTTTGTTTACAATAGTTATTGCTTCCAATAACTTTGATTTATTGTTTATATTGCACAGTGGCTCAGGCACTGTAAGTAGCATCGCTACAGGGATTTATTAGTATAGGCAGAGCTTCAGGCTAACATAACTATACAGTTCCTGATAACATAGGAAGGACTAAATACATTAAATGAGGTATGTCCATTAGCTCCGCATGGGGCAGTGCATCACTTCTTAGAAACCTTTGCTCCTTTTTCCCAAGGCTCAGAGGAATTTGAATTTGCTGAACAATACAAAAAAGGGGACAAAATGCTTATGTTTGACAACCACTAAAGAGACAGGTTTGCCACGAAGGAAAGCTCAGCACTTTCTTTTTTTTTTTAAATACTTAGCTAAGCAATTTCCAGTGTCTCAGTCTGTTTAGGTGTCTGGAAGCCTCTAACTACTGAGTAGCTACCATATGCAAAAACTCCCACTGCAGCAGTCGCTGCAGACACACACATATACATACAGTAACATTCCCATTTTACATGTGATAAATGAACAAATTTGTCAGTCTTACCTGAAAATTACCGGAGCTCTTGGCCATTTGACAGCAAAGGCAAGACTGCCTATGATTTCTAGTTTTACAGTCACAGTAAACTGTCTTCAAAACTATGAAGCTCATCCTCCACGAGTCTATGACTTAACATACCCCTTTGCTGCACTCCTACAACTATGCGTGTGAGCTTGAAGTATGGCTATTTGTAGCCACAGCAACAGGCCTTCTAGTTAAAGGGTGGATTTGGTTTCCATTGGGTACCAAGTACCTGAGGTGCTTGTTCAAGATATCAAATAAGCTTAAAAAAAAAAAAAAGCCATATTCCAAGAACATACAAATACAACAATTCAATCATACAATGTATGATGACTGCAGAAGGTACAAGATGTACCAGCTTTTCTGTGCCATGCAAATTATCTGTGCCACCCACCTGTTTTCATATGGGACTGTCCTCGACCAGTCCTCTCGGCTACATAAATCTCTGCACTTCCTCCCTGGGATACTGCCTAACACAATCTGTATGTTTCTTTAGTGAAAGGAAACATGCAACAACATCTGCATAAACTAAAGTGAACCACATTTAAAAATATCAACTGATTTTAGACTGAAAACTCTAACCCCTAATCCCGCAAGTCCTACTAGTTTGCAATGAAGGATGGACGGAAAAGCTTAAAACCACAAAACTGAGAAAGGGGCAAAGGAGGATGCAAAACAATTACCTCAAACTTCACTGAGCCGTTTTGTGCGGTGTCAAATGCATTAAAGAGATAATGTGCATACATGCTAGCATCTGAAAAACACAAAGGGCACCGATTGGTACGGCAGTTCATTATACACTAATGGCTCTAAGCAACATCCATGACCTTATTTTCCTTTTGTATAAAAAACAATCTTGTAGCATTGCCAGGTATTCTATGAACCAGTAAATATTAACATGGACTTGTATAATCCCCACGCCCTCCCTTAAAACAGCCTTGAAATGTAAAAGCTCTTATTACGGTAGAAATGATTTGGAATATGGGGCTGTACTTGAAAGAATGAGAAAAAAAAAAAAAACAAAACCCAAAACAAAAACCCAA